>JAGHMJ010000032.1:1421255-1428755 GCA_018749465.1 Paracanthobrama guichenoti | reverse complement strand
GGCTTCAGAGGCTCTGCACGATCCCAGAGGAATAGGGTCTGATCCGACATTTTCAACACAAATAAACATTTATATAGTTTTTAACCACGAATGCTTGACTTCTGTTGTTCTTCTTCACGGCGTATGACATCATCACGTCGGAAAGGTCACATGACGCAGGTGGAAGTGGCGATAAACTCATCTCATGTTCTCCTCCTACTTTATAATCGCCCGTCATCGTTGTTTGACCTTTATTTGTGTAAAGGGAGTTTGATTTGGTCTTTGCACGTTCGTTTTAACACTGGGTCAGCACTTCCACCTGCGTCATGTGACCTTTCCGACGTGATGACGTCATACGCCGTGAAGAAGAACAACACCGAAGTCGAGCATTTGAGGTTAAAGTCTATAAACGTTTATTTGTGTTGAAAATGTCCGATGGTTTGTCTGGATCAGACCCTATTCCTCTGGGATCGTGCAGAGCCTCTGAAGCCCTTCCTCTGAAACTGCATTGATCTGGACCTTCAGCCGTTGGTTCCCACTGAAGTCCATTATGTGGAGGAAAATCCTGGAATGTTTTCCTCAAAAAACGTCATTTCTTTTCCACTGAAGAAAGACAGACATGAACATCTGGGATGAGATGGGGGTGAGTGAACTATCAGGAGATTTTAATTTTGAAGTGAACTGATGCTTTAGAAGCATCAGTACTGAGGGAATGAATCTGCGGGAGCTTTCAAGGACTCAGTGATAGACAGCAGAACACTGAGGCTTCATGACGTTATGCTTCCGTACCTTCCTCCTCTGGTGTTTGAAGCTGTCTCTCCTCTTGCGATGGATCAGTCTGATGCTGTACAGAGCGCCAACCAGCAGGAGAGCACCAGCTATCCCAATTCCCACGGGTGCCAGCATCCCCGACACATAACCCGCCTACAGAGAGACAGCACACACACGCTAGCGCTTGGACCAGAGTAATCAACATGAGTTTATGCTTCTGAAAGAGTTTCTTCTGCTCACCAAGCCTGCAGTTATCTGAACAGTGAAATATTACTCCAGTGTAAAACATGTAGTAAAGTGTAATTTATTCCTGTGATCAAAGCTTTAAACGAATTAGCATGTTTTAACATATTGCTAACATGAATTAGCATGTTGTTAGAATATTGTAGCTCATTGTGTTAACATTTTAACACATTGCTAGTGTAAATTATCATGTTTTAGTATTTCATTAGCATGTTTCACCACATTGCTAGCATGAATTAGCATTTTGCAAACATGAATTAGCATTTTACTAACATGTGCTAACACATTGCTAACATGAATTAGTATGTTTAACAATGTTGCTAGCATGAATTAGCATGTTTTAGCACATTACTAGCATGAATTATAATGTTGATAGCATGTTTAGCACATTTGTTAACATTAATTAGTGTTTTAGCATGTTTGCTAGCATGAATTAGCATGTTTTAACATTTCATTAACATATTTTAACACACTGCTAGCAAAAATGTACATGTTTGCTAGCATTGGTGATCATATTGCTAACCTTAATTAGTATGTTGATAGTAGGGTTTAGCATTTTGATAGCATGTGTTAACACATTGTTAACATGAATTAGAATGTTGCTAGCATTTTTTAACACTTTACAAACATGAATTAGCATGTTGTAGCACATTGCTAGCATTAATTTGCACATTGCTAACATGAATTATGTTGCTAACATGAATTAGCATGTTTTAACGCGTTGTTAACATGAATTAGCATGTTGTAGCACATTTGCTAGCATGAATTAGTATGTTGATAGAAGGAATTAGCATTTTGATAGCAGGAATTAACATGTTGATTGCATGTTTTAACACATTGTTAACCTGAATCAGAGTGAATTTGCATATTGTAAAAAAATATGTTACTAGCATGAATAAGCATGTTGCTAGCATGTTTTAACACTTTGCTAACATGAATTAGCATGTTTTAACACATTGCTAGCATTAATTAGTATGCTGATAGCAGGAATAAGCATGTTGATAGCATGTTTTAACATGTTAACCTGAATCAGAATGAATTTGCATATTTTTTTTAATCACATTGCTAACATGAATTGGCATGTAGCTAGCATGTTTTAACACACTGATAACATTAATTAGCCTGCTGCTAACATGTTTTAACACACAACTAGCATTAATTAGCATGTTGCTAACATTTTTTAACACACTGTTACCATTAATTAGCATTTTTATAGCATGTTTTAATGTAGCAAGCATTAATTAGCATTTTGTTAACATTTTTTACATTGCTAACATGAATTAGCATGTTGTTGGTGTGTTTTAACACTGCTAGAATGATTTAGCATATTGTTAGCATAATTGCTAACAGCTGTTTTACATTGTAATAATATTTCACTGTTTGTACCGTATTTTCGATCAAATAAACAGCCTTGCTGAGCAGAGTTCTTTCAGACGCTAAAGCGT
The DNA here is from genome assembly GCA_018749465.1 of Paracanthobrama guichenoti. Lineage (NCBI taxonomy): Eukaryota > Metazoa > Chordata > Actinopteri > Cypriniformes > Gobionidae > Paracanthobrama > Paracanthobrama guichenoti. The sequence continues at coordinate 1,426,317 of JAGHMJ010000032.1, read as the reverse complement.
GGATATGAGGACGAGCCGCACCTTCTCTCGTATCAGCTCCACCCAGCTCCGCACTGCAGACAAACAGAGATGAAGACTGTGAATAACTGTTGATGAGACTCGTGGCACGAGCTGGCTGAGCTCTGGTTCTCACCCAGGCCCTGGTTCCGCTGCACCCAGACGGGAGGAGGGGGGATCAGGCTGTAGGGCGGCCGGGTGTGCGGGGCCATGGTGCTTTCCATCAGGTCCTCTTCACTCTCTTCCTCCTCGTCAGAATCCATCTCCTCATCCTCCTCGTCTTCCTCAGGCTCCTCTATAAGACAGAGACGTTGGTTCAGCTCACAGTGTGTCAGAAATGAGCGCTGCTGCTTTAAACGCACGCACACCAACCTTTAGATTCCAGATCCTCTGACGCCGGAGCGCGGACAGCCGACACTGAGCTCCGTGTGACGCCATCGCCTGCAGGACCAATCAGAACACATAACAAGAACACATGTTGAAGAAGCTGATATGATGCTAAGGTGTTTCTCATCGGATGGTGATGAAAATCTAATGTTTTTTATTTAATGATGTTGGATTTACAAAGCTAACGCACTGATCTACTATTAAACCTGTTCATTTGTGCTAGCAAAATGTTAATTCATGCTAACACCACATTAAAACATGTTAGCAACATGCTAATTCATGCTAGCAACATGCTAGCACAATGTTTTTTGTTAGCACAATGTTAATTCATGCTCGCAAACATGCTAAATAATGCTAACAACATGATAATTCATGTTAGCGATGTGCTAAAACCTGCTGATTTAATGCTAGCTAAATGTTCATTAATGCTAACAACATATTAAAAAATACTAGCAACATGTTAAATCATGCTAATAAAATGCTAAAACACGATAGCAAAATGCTAAATAATGCTAGCAAAATGGTAATTCATGCTAGCAACATGTTAACAAAATGCTACTTCATGCTAGAAGCATGCTAAATAATGCGGGCAAAATGATAATTCAGGTTAGCAAATGTGTTAAAACTTGCTGATTCATGCTAGCCAAATGTTAATTCATGCTAGAAAAGTGTTAAATCATGCTAGCCAAATACGTATTCATGTTAAAACCTGCTGATTCATGCTAGCCAAATGTTAATTCATGTTAAAAAAGTGTTAAATCATGCTAGCCAAATACGTATTCATGTTAAAACCTGCTGATTCATGCTAGCCAAATGTTAATTCATGTTAAAAAAGTGTTAAATCATGCTAGCCAAATACGTATTCATGTTAAAACCTGCTGATTCATGCTAGCAAAATGTTAATAAATGCTAGCAACATGTTAAAAAATGTTAACAAAATGTTAAACCTTCTAATTCATGCTAGCAAAATGTTAATACATGTTAGCAAAGTGTTAACTCATGCTAGCCAAATGCTAAAACATGCTAGCAACATATATTAAAACATGTTAGCAAAATGTTAAATAATGCTAGCAAAATGCTGATCCATGCTAGCAACATGATAATTCATGTTAACAATGTGTTAAAACCTGTTGATTCATGCTAGAAAAATGTTAAAACATGTTGGCAAAATGTTAAATCATGTTGGCAAACTGTTAAATCATGCTAGCTACATGTTAAAAAATGATAACAAAATGTTAATACATGTTAGCAAAGTGTTAACTCATGCTATCCAAATGTTAATTCAGAAATGAGCGCCGCTGCTTTAAACGCACGCACACCAACCTTTAGATTCCAGATCCTCTGACGCCGGAGCGCGGACAGCCGACACTGAGCTCCGTGTGACGCCATCGCCTGCAGGACCAATCAGAACACATAACAAGAACACATGTTGAAGAAGCTGATATGATGCTAAGGTGTTTCTCATCGGATGGTGATGAAAATCTAATGTTTTTTATTTAATGATGTTGGATTTACAAAGCTAACGCACTGATCTACTATTAAACCTGTTCATTTGTGCTAGCAAAATGTTAATTCATGCTAACACCACATTAAAACAATGCTAGCAACATGTTAAATAATAATGCTAACAACATGATCATTTATGTTAGCAATGTTCTAAAACCTGCTGATTCATGCTAGCAAAATGTTAATTAATGTTCCAAAGTGTTAAATCATGCTAGCCAAATACTAATCATTGTTAACAACGTCAAAACATGCTTGCAACATGTTAGCAAAATGTTAAATTATGCTAACAAACATGCTAAATCATGTTGGCAACATGTTAATTAATGCTAGTAACAGGCTAAATCATGTTAGTGAAATGTTAATGTTAACAACATGTTAAGTCATGTTAACAAAATGCTAATTTGTGCTAGAAACATGTTTAAACATGCTAATTCATGCAAGTAAAATGCTAAAACACACGCTAGTAACATCCTAATTAATGCTAGCAATGTTAAAACATGCTAGCAGCATGCTAATTAATGCCAACAACATGCAAAAACATGCTAATTCATGCTAGCAATGTGCTAAATCATGTTAACAACATGTTAAAATATGCAAGTAATTTATTTTTTCTTTCTCCAATTAAAACCTTCAAACTTCAAGCTGTTCAAAGTTATTTTACAATTTCAGACCTGGCTTTGTCAAGACAACATCAACGTTTTCATCAAAGTTTTCTCATCTAGTTTTTATTGTTATATACGATTTGTAACCACTCACTTTTGTCCTCTGACGGATCAGATTCTGTGACGGATGCTCTCGTTTCAGGCAGCAGGCAGTCCACCGTTCCTAAGAGGCGGACATCAAAGGAAGTGTGTTCCGCACCCATGGACAGTGTGTCTCCCGCCGTCACGGCAGCCGGAGCCGTGGTGACAGACACTTCGGACGGCGACGTGACATCCTCGAACGGCTCAAAGATCAGAGGAAGGTCTTCGGAGGACATGGTGGCCTCAGTGCCCACCTCCTGAGACGAGGGCAGGACGCTCGCATCCTCTGGAAAAGGAAAATGCAAAGTTATTTTTCTTTGCATCTGCATCACGTACAACGGCCATGAACATCAAAGCATGAACAAACACAGAGCTGTTTGCATTAATAATGAACGCGCAGACACTCTTTTAGCAGTCAGCTCCACTTTCCTCCAGCACAACTCAAAATAGAAAAGTAATTAGGCTGCCGTAGGTGCCCGCTGGGGTTCAAAGTGGAGCGGGATGCTCTCTGCTCCTCCACCCTTCATACTCACACTCTACTAATGCAAACTAGCAGCACATGATGATCACAACTTTACACTCATGTTTTACCACAACTATTGGCTCTGTTCTTTGTCTAAAATACATCATGGACAGATACAATGTTCCTTTAAGTTATTTAAAGGGTTCATAACACACACACACACACACACACACACACACACACACACACACACACACACACACACACACACCGTTTCTGCAGTCTCATGTTAATCTGGAGTATCTCTAGAGTAGTGTTGATCCTTCATATCTCCCAAGAGTCTTTAGTTTATCATATTTATAAAAGACAGATACACTGTACCGATTCTTTCTGAAAACAGCCGAGCTCGTGGAGGCGAGCAGTGGGTGGAGCTAAAGAGTCACACACACACACACACACACACACACACACACACACACACACACACTCTCTCACACACACACACACACACACACACACACACACACACACACACACACACACACGCACACACACACATGTTGGTGTTGTTCACATTATATGCACTTACGCACCGATTGCCAACAAAACACACACATTTGCTGCAGTTTCACTCACCACCTGAGGTTTCCACTCATGACCGGGAACAAACACACACACTTGCAGAACTCTGGAAACACAAACTGCATCCACTGTTCCCTTAACGCTGGGTTATTTGGGAAGCCAACAGCTGACGTAACCCGAACAAAGCTTGCTGATGTGTGTGTGTGTGTGTGTGTGTGTGCTCATCAGAGAGAAGTGCCCATACAAGGAATTCCGCTCTTTATGATGTCATACAGGGCCATACACGAAAAAAACCTTTCGGGAATTGTGTGAATCCTGAAGGAGTGTGTTTGGCACAGAAATACTCCATCACACGTCCAACTCGTGTTTGAAGCTTTGTCCATGTTAATCATGAGAGTCAGCTCTTGAACAGTGTGAGTAAGGCAGAATGCAGGAAACAGCTTTAGACCCTTCCCTTTAACATTAAAAAGCGTGTCGATCACTGACCTGCCCGCAGATGAGCTGCTTCCGTCCAGGTATCAGCCATGTCCAGCAGTCTCGGTCCGGACGGGTCTCCGCTGGTCAGTGAGTCTGAAGGAGTCCTGGTGATGGCGTCCGCTCCGTCCTCATCAGAAGCGTCCAGCCGTAGTGTGTCGGCTCTCTGCAGATCTGCGCTCAGAGGCGTCGTCAGAGCCCACGGGAGAGATTCTGTCGTGTGTCCGTCCGCCTCGTGAGTCCCGGCGGCTTCCTCCTCTCGTCCGTGCTGCGCAGATGTTTGCACTGTCTTGGCTGTGTGTGAGCTGAGGGTCAGCAAGGATGAGTTGGAGATTGAGTCGACTGAGTGAGTCCTGGTGACCGCATCTGTTCCGTCCTTTAGCAAAGATGGCGCGGCGTCTTCATCAGCTCCTCCTGGGCGCACGAGTGTGGCGGCGCGGCTGGAGAGACACACCACGGCCAGCAGGAGACTTTGGAGAGTCAGCATAGCGGATCCGTCAGTTGGGGAAGTCTGAAGCCGGAGTTACACGTGAGCAGATCTGAAACGCTAATGCACACTTCCTGCAGAAACAGGAGCACGTGGAGGAAAGTTTGCATCATTGATCTGGATTAAAAGCCACAAAACTATTACAAAACTTTTTTTATAACTTTTATATCTGAATGCGTTTGCATAAAGAATTCAACTTTTTACAACAGCCATTCTGGTCACATGATTAATCATATTAACAACATGCTAAAACATGCTAATCCATGCTAGCAGAATGCTAATGCATGCTAGAAAAGTGCTAAATCTCGCTGGCCAAATGCTAATTCATGTTAACAAAATGCTAACAACATGTTAGCAACATGATAGTTCATGCAATGTGCTAAAACCTGCTAATTAATGCTAACAGAATGCTAATTAATGCTA
>JAGHMJ010000032.1:1408755-1416255 GCA_018749465.1 Paracanthobrama guichenoti | reverse complement strand
ATTCGCAAAATGATTCAGTGTTTTGAAGTGTTGGAAACGCCACACCCTGCGGTCAAAACAGAGTAAATACAACAAAAGCTCAGGCCAGCCATGCATAAAACACCTTTACTAACAATTACTAGCGGTGTAACGGCACACACAACTGACGGTTCGGTACGGCAGGGGAGGGAACTAAATATAAAATTGCATTTTATTTATTTTTATTAAACTGTGTTTACTGAACAAATTGTGTCTGTTTTTAAACGAATTTGATTATAACTCAAAGTTTCTTAATGATAATGCTGTAAACTATAGGGAGCCCTTACTCACACATTACTGTAATATTAAAGCACAGAGCCCAAACTATTAGCCTAAACTCCGCTCATATTCATGTTCAGATATAATAATCATCACTCAAATAACACATTGTGTGCAAACATGTAATCTTCACATCAGCCAGTTTATGCATTAACTTCTAAATCTAATTATAAAATTGTTTTTACTCCCAATTTGTTGAAATATAATAATTTACTCACAGTGGCTGATTTATTTAAACACACATTAATAATCCAGACATCAGTAACAGGTTCAGTAGAATATAATGAATATATAGGCTAATGTAATGAATATATAGGCTAATGTAGTGAACATATAGGCAAATATAATGAATATATAGGCTAATATAATGAATATATAGGCTTATATAATGAACATATAGGCTAATGTAGTGAACATATAGGCTAATATAATGAATATATAGGCTAATATAATGAATATATAGGCTTATATAATGAACATATAGGCTAATGTAGTGAACATATAGGCTAATATAATGAATATATAGGCAAATATTATGAACATATAGGCTAATATAGTGAATATATAGGCTAATGTAATGAACATATAGGCTTATATAATGAACATATAGGCTAATGTAGTGAATATATAGGCTAATATAATGAATATATAGGCAAATATTATGAACATATAGGCTAATATAGTGAATATATAGGCTAATATAGTGAATATACAAAATGATGCTGTGGGGAGACAACAGCCAATAAAACACAGACCTGCAACGCACTCAGTTGAGCTGAGGGCACCTTAGGCATTTTAAAAATCTAACCTTATATAAAAACACACTGCCAAAACGAGGGAGAAACCCGGAAGAACATTTAAAAGGTCTAAGGATATTTTCAATACATTTAAGAAGTCTCTGAACAAACGACAGATGTCAGTTTAACACAGAAAGAATAAAATTACTTTTTTGCCCATTCTTCTTTGAATTGTCAGTCTATTTATTAACTTACTCTGTGTATCAGAATAATCCACTGTGTCATCGCGGTCGTGATCAGACGTACGGCTGTAGTTCCACTGTCCTGACGTGATGAAATATGTGCGCATACTCGCTGCTGGTTCATGTTTACAGCACTGGAGTATATGAAATATGTCCGCGCTCGCTCCGGTCTGTATCTGATATGATGACCGTTGTTAATCTCATCATGGCGCTCCGCGCAGAAACCGCTCTCATGCGCGCACTGCATGTAGTTTGAATTCTCCGCTGAATCCGAAATCGCTATTCCCAATGTCAGTGGTTCCCAACCATGTTCCTGGATTTTCTGGGCTTGTTTTGTTTGCTAAACAAGACTATTAAGTACTATTATTCTTTTAACTATACTAATGTCTCATTAAAATGTCTACAAATGTATAACACTGATCAGAGATCAGGTAAAAACCATAGAGACTTTTGACCATTAATGTTTCAGAACAGCTATGACGTAACAAAATCCGAATGTGAAACACACGCCACTGATTCGAAACAAAAGATTCGTAAAGGTTTAGTGAAGCAGTGTTTCTAAAGCGCCCGTTTGCTATTGGTGGATCTCATGTGAGTGACAGGTTGCCCCGCCCTCGTCATCAGAGAAGAGAGGAAGTTATTCTGATTCAAGGTTATTAAAACAATGATGTGCACTGATATGAACATATGGCGACTTTAAATGATGGTGTTTGCAGGCTGTTCGAGTTGTCCAGTACAACATCAACACCGAGGAGCTGTACACCATCCTGAAGGAGTTTGTGCACCTGCTGTACTTCAGGTACGAGAGGCCGTTATCAGAGCTCCAGACTGAGACCAAATGGTGGCATTTTGCTGATAAGAGCTGCCTTTTATGTTGCGTACAAGGAATGGCAAATGAAACAAAAGTTGAACAAAACCGTGCTACTCATTTGAGCTGTGCAGCGCGGACCGTTTATCAGCGCGGAGCAATAATAGCACAGCGCGAGCTCACACACGGGCCGATCTCGATCATGTGACTGTGTTACTACACAGCACTGGGTAGGGGTGTGTGATATTGACGAAAAATTATATCTTGATATTTTCTCTATAATGATAATTAGACGATATTGTGTGTTTGTGCTGCACCGTGGCAGGTTTAGGACTGCCGTGATCTGCTGACTCCTAAAGTGTTTGATATTCTCAGTTCACAGCAGTGACAGAAATCATTCAGGAACGAAGCATTTGACTGTCTTAATGAGCGAGTCATTGAATCATTCACTCAACCAATTCATTCAAACGGCTGATTCATTCAGGAACGAAGCATTTGAATCTCTTAAAGGTGCACTATGTAAAACAATTTCAGTAAAATATCCAAACCCCACTAGGCCAGTGTTATATATTTTGTTCAGTTGAGTACTTACAATATCCCAAATGTTTATTTGTAAATCGTGAGTAAGTTGCTCTTTTCCCCAGTGAACCGGGACGTGTGAGGGCGTGGCCTGTCGATGACATCATATCCGCGTTCTGTTTGCGGTTTTATTCTGCAGAAGCGCTTTACTCTCACTGCAGTGTGAACGAGCGTCATAGCAGCTGCGAGCGAACGCACAGAGTAACGTCATCACATCATTCTCAACACACTCAGATGTGTCTAATATGATCAACAGAGCTGCGTTCCCTCATACTCATTATAAAGCGGGAATGGCGCCGGCGACTGTTTCATAATAAAAGTCCCGCTGCTCGCGAGGCGTGTGTCGCGTTCATCTCATTAACAATCACTCCGGCGGCCTCGCTCAGCTTCACAACACTCGCTCCTGCTCTGCTTCACACTACAGTAACGTTAATAATCACATCCGTGAACATGATTTCTGCCCGAGTCCTATCACGAGTCTTTCCCACCGGCTGAGAGGGGAAGACCACTTGTCCCAAGATGGCGTCATCAAACTACACCTTTGTTTTGAATAGGCGACCTCTAGCGGACGGAAAAGTTACATAGTACACCTTTAATTTATCTTAGTCATCGAATCATTGATTCAACTGATTCATTCAGTAAGGAAACACTGCTGTTGAGACGCAGTTACGCAGACGCTTTGTTTTCGTTGGCGAAAACAGGCAAAATGGTGTGTAAAATGTCACTTAATATTAACTTCTTGTTTAGTAAACAAGCATAAAATCAATATCACATTTGTTATCATGCTGATACCTGAAAACTGCACTCTTTGTGTGATATTTATTAACTATATTAAATGGTATAAATATAGAGTAAATCATGCTGTAACATTAGTGTTACCTTCTGCGAGTGAAACTTTTCAGGAGCGTCACACTTTCTCCAGCACTTCAAAGCTCTAAATATTATACAATTTTAATGTTATTTTTAATGTGATGGTTTGAAAAACTAAAAGTTTAAAGATGTAGGAAAAATAACACTTCATGGCAAAAACAAACACTTTTATTAAAAAAAAAAAAATGCCACTATAACCAGTAGATGGCGGCAGAGGAGCACTTATTGACTTATTAGCCATTTCCACTTCCTAATATATGGAAAAAAAGTAGGAAGTCACAAAGTCTCATGAACATTTTGACTGATTTACTCCTTTAATAATCACTGGAGCTGTTGGTCAGTTCAGTGCGAGACTACAGAACAACAACGGTACATTTAATAAGAGCAGAAGATTTACATTTTCCGTACATAAACGAGTTCTTTACACATTACTGTTGTTAATAAGTTAATTTTATCTGCATCTCAATTCAAGCTCCGAGCTTCACTGTAAATTTTTCAAGACATAAACATGTAATATGATCAGTAACTGCATTATTAATGTAAAACACTAGTATTTTTATGATTTAAATACGATTAAAAATCCCCCCAGCTGTACTGAATCATCTGCTGGCGGCTGTAGAAGTGAGCCGCTGGTCACTGTGTGTTCTGCCTCATGATCTCAGATGAACACATGATGCTGTTTCCCCTCAGGCATCTGCTGGTGAATCCTCGAGACCGGCGCGTGGTGATCATTGAGTCCATCCTCTGTCCCTCACACTTCAGAGAGACGCTCTCCAGAGTCTTCTTCAAGCACTTTGAGGTAAAGCCGTCCTCTCAGTAGTGTGTTTTAATCAGTATTCCACTGTGTATTTACAACTGAAGACTGGAGTAAGGATGATAAATTCAGCTTTGATCACAGGAATAAATGACACTTTACTATATATTCACATAGAGAACAGCTGATTTACACTGGAGGAATATTACACTGCTGGATGTATGGTCTAATAAACACAGCTTTGGTGAGTTAGAGACTCTTTTGAGCGCTAGTGTACAGTAAAATCTCTCTGTATTGCAGGTGCCGTCGGTCCTGTTTGCTCCCAGTCACCTGATGTCCGTCATGACTCTGGGTGTCCAGTCGGCGCTGGTCATGGACTGTGGATACACAGAGACGCTGGTCTTACCAGGATCCTTTGACCGCAAATATGCTTTGATTTATGTCTTCCTGATCGTACTGTGAATGATTATTTCTAAAGCGCTTTATACAGTACAGATCGTCTCAAAGCTTTACACAAGCATTTTCAGGTTAGATGACTTTAACCGTGCACTAGATCTACGAAGGCATTCCAATCCTGTCCGCATGGGAGGCTCTACCAATGGGAGGAAAGGCCATTCATAAGTAAGTCCAGAGTGACACAAGAAGAGCCGTGTGTGAGGTGAATCTGCCCGTGTTCTCAGTGCCGTGTTGTTTGTCCACAGGGAGCTGCACGCTCTGCTGAGTGAGCAATGCACGCTGGACACAGACTCTGGCACCGGCCTCAACCTGCCCGCCGTCATCAGTGAGACACACACACTATCTGACCTGTTCTTCACCACACATCCTACAGAGCTAGGGCTCGACATTAACGCTGGTCTGGGACAAGTGAAAGAGTATCCTGACTGGACAAGTAGCCTGATGAAAACGTCAATAACAAAAACTAGGGAATCACCAAAACATGAGAATGACTCAGATTTTATTACATTTAGTGTAAGTGGCGATTGATAGTGGATAATATTATATAATGTATAATGTACTGACGGTAACAAGGTTGAGCTGTTGAGGCTCACGCAGCCTCTCGAGGAGAAATCAACACAAATGAGCACAGCACACACTCAGTTAACATACAGCGGTGGAGTTTTAATATTAATAACATACACCGATCAGGCATAACATCCTAATATTGTGTTGGTCCCCCTGACCCGTCGAGGCATGGACTCCACTAGACCCTTGACACCAAGATGTTAGCAGCAGATCCTTTAAGTCCTGTAAGTTGTGAGGTGGGGCCTCCATGGATCGGACTTGTTTGTTCAGCTCATCCCACAGATGCTCGATTGGATTGAGATCTGGGGAATTTGGAGGCCAAGTCAACACCTCAAACTCGTTGTGCTCCTCAAACCATTCCTGAAGCATTTGTGCTTTGTGTCAGGAGCATTATCCTGCTGGAAGAGCCACAGCCACCAGGGAATACCGTTTCCATGAAAGGCTGTACATGGTCTCAACAATGCTTAGGTAGGTGGTACGTGTCAAAGGAACATCCACATGGATGGCAGGACCCAAGGTTTCCCAGCAGAACATTGCCCAAAGCATCACACTGCCTCCGCCGGCTCGCCTTCTTCCCATAGTGCATCCTGGTGCCATGTGTTCCCCAGGGAAGCCACGCACACGCACCCGGCCATCCATGTGATGTAAAAGAACACGTGATTCATCAGACCAGGCCACCTTCTTCCATTGCTCCGTGGTCCAGTTCTGATGCTCACGTGTCACTGTTGGTGCTTTCGGCGGTGGACAGGGGTCAGCATGGGTACCCTGACTGGTCAGCGGCTATGCCGCCCCATACGCAACAAACTGAGATGCTCTGTGTATTCTGACACCTTTCTATCAGAACCAGCATTAACTTCTTGAGCAGTTTGAGCTCCAGTAGCTCGTCTGTTTGATCGGACCACACGGGCCAGCCTTCGCTCCCCACGTGCATCAATGAGCCTTGGCCGCCCATGACCCTGTGGCCGGTTCTCCACTGTTCCTTCCTTGGAGCACTTTTGATAGATCCTGACCACTGCAGACCGGGAACACCCCACAAGAGCTGCAGTTCTGGAGATGCTCTGACCCAGTCGTCTAGCCATCACAATCTGGCCCTTGTCAAACTCACTCAAATCCTTACGCTTGCCCATTTTTCCTGCTTCTAACACATCAACTTTGAGGACGAAATGTTCACTTTCTGCCTAATATATCCCACCCACTAACAGGAGCCGTGAGGAAGAGAGCATCAGTGTTACTCACTTCACCAGTAATAATGTTATGCCTGATCAGTGTATATATATATATATATTAGCAGTCATGAAATCTAAACCTGCTGAAGATATGAAAGTAAATAGTGAATCCACTCATGGTGCGAGCACAACTGGCTTTTAAAGGGAAAGGGAGATGAGAGACTGATTTGGTTTATTGCATGTTACTCCCAAAACACACCCATGACTCATTAAGAGACGAGGGACGACCCTTCTGGACCATGAGCCGGGCGTGCTGACCATTTTTTTTTCTATCGTCAAACTAGCAACAGTGGATTCGGACATGCCCTAAGTGCGCTCCGATTGGTCAAATAGGACCCAATGACTCGCTCATTAAGACGGGTCACCTGTCGCCACCTACTGGCCGTTTAGTTTCATGTTTAAAAGTAAAAGTATTTCCTTGACAAGGACGAGCACGAGCACATGACGAGGCTTAATGTCGAGCCCTGTATGATGAGTCGCCTTTCCTGCGAGTTTAGATCATTTAGAGGCCGTATCAGATGTGACACAGTAGCTTTATAGGGTTAGTGTTTGTTTGTGATTATCTTTTGTCTTTGTTACAGGCTCTATTCCAGAGGATGTTGTGGAGGATATCAAAGGTTCGTCAAATAGAGATGCTTTTCATCAACGTTTCTCTGGATTAAATCTACGTTTATTCCTGTTTCACTCAGGAGTGGGTTTGATGTTGGCTTTAAGCTCTAACTGTGTTTGTCTGTATTTAGTGCGGACGTGTTTTGTTAGCGATCTGCAGAGGGGCATGAAGATCCAGGAGGCCAAATTCAACATGGATGGGTCTGCCGAGGTCAGAGAACACGCTTCAAAATCATACTATTATTATTATGTGTAACTGCTATAAATATTAGGAAAGACAGCAAACTCTCAAACATTCATCTTCAACACAACCTCCATCATGCTTTCTTGTCAAACTGCGTTAAACCCCTTTTCC
>JAGHMJ010000032.1:1318755-1396255 GCA_018749465.1 Paracanthobrama guichenoti | reverse complement strand
TAAAGAATAAGAAGCTGAGGGCAAGTGGACAAAAAAGAAAGGCTCTGATTCAAATCACTTTTTCATGCCCTTCCCTCACTAACTTCCCTGTGTCGAAGACTCAGATGTATATCATTGCCCACTACTGGTGGAACCCATGCAATGGGTTGAATTAGAAAGTCCTAAGTACATGAGTAGACTCGTCCCCTCTGTCATAAAGGAGTCAAGGGTCTGTCCATATAACCCTCCCCTGTCCACTTGTGGAACACCTCAAACTGGTGACAGGGATTACCCTCAACCTTAGTCGAAAACGCACTTCTGTCAGGACCGCTATCAAAGATGATCGACAATTAGTATATAGTTTAGCTTGGTAGCATGGTTCTGTTCTGGGCAAGAACTCCCTGCACATCATGGATGAGCGCAGTGATAAACCCCCAAAACCAATGCTGATTATCCCCAATCACAACTAATGAAAGCCACAAGCATGCTGCCAATAATATTGGTAAGCATCAAATCACCTTTTTGTCCAATTGTTTCAAAGCAGCTTCACAGTGTTAACAGGAAAATAATGCAACAGAATTTGATTTGGCTGTACAGCTGCTCTGGAGAAAAGTGTTGTCTGGCTAATTTTATCAGTGTCAATGCAGGCAGATCAGTAATATAGTTGAAACTTGGGTGTCCCCAACTGAGCAAGGTGACAGTGGCAAGGAACCAAAACTCTTCCAGGGCCAGAATGGAGAGAAAAACCTTGGGAGAAACCAGGCTCAGTCGGGGTGCCAGTTCTTCTCTGGCCGATGAACAATGTATGATAATTCTGGTAACGTTGCAGGTCTTAAGTCATAGTAGGTAAATAGATATTTGAAAGATTGGAGTCGTCATGCCAGAGATGGGTTTAATGAGGATGTCGTGTTGAGGCGGCATTTACAGGAGAGAGTTTAATTGACACGCTCTCTGCAGACACTTCAGGGATGCGTTGGTCACGTCCAGGCGCAGGTCCACCAGCTGACTGCAGTAAACCTCGGGATAATCAGAGAGACTAACATTAGCGTAGATGCCATTCTTCTTATGATGTAACGAGTACATCAGGTGTTATGCAGCCTGAGATGTCGTCGCTCTGCTGCAGAATTTCAATGGTATCAACATTTATACCATGTGACAGTATTAGGTCTAAAGTATGATTACAGCGATGAGTGGGTCCTGACACATGTTGCCTTGCTCCAATAGAGTTTAGAATGTCTCTAAATGCCAATCCCAATGCGTCTTTTTCATTGTCTACATGGATATTAAAATCACCAACAATTAGTGCTTTATCTGCAGCCAGTACTAACTCTGATAGAAAATCAGCAAATTCTTTAATAAAGTCTGTATTGTGGCCTGTATACAGTAGCCAACACAAATGTCAAACGGGATTTATCAATTACACTACATAACGCTACATAAAGCACCAAGACTTCAAAGGAATTATATTTGAAACTAGACGTCTGAGTAATACTGAAGATATTATTATAAATTACAGCAACCTTTACCTTTCAGACGCAGCTCGTGTTTATAATAATAATCTTGGGGTGGACTCATTTAAAGTAATGTAGTCGTCAGGTTTTAGCCAGGTTTCTGTCAAATACAGCACATCTAGATTATTATCTGTAATCATATCATTAACAATAAGTGCTTTTGGGGAAAGGGATCAAGTATTCAGCAACCCGAGCTTTATCATTTGTTCATCTGTATTATATCTGTTGTTTATTTGTTGGACATCAATTACGTTTTTACTGTTGAATGGTTTTGATGGTTTTTTTATTTACTAATTCGGGGAACAAACACAGTCTCTATGTGATAATATCTAGGTGAAAGAGTCTCTATGTGTTGGGATTTATCTGATTCTGGTGACGTGAGACAGCTAGCAGACGGTCGGTTTAGCCAGTTTGTCTGCTTCCTGACCTGGGCCCCAGTTAGTCAAGGTTTAGCTCTAAGACCATGTGCCAAATTACTAGAGAGAAGAGCGGCACCACTCCAGGAGGGATGGATGCCATCCTTCTTCAACAGATCAGGTCTGCCCCAAAAGCTTTTCCAATTGTCCATGAACCCTATGTTATTTTGCGGACACCACTCAGACAACCAGCCATTGAGTGATGATAGTCTGCTAAGTATCTCATCAGTCCTTTTAACGGGGAGGACCAGGACAAAAACTTTACATGACATTGTACTTGTGAGTTCACACACCTCTTTAATGTTAATTTTGGTGATCTCCGACTGCGAAGTCGAACATTGTTAGTGCCGCCGAATAATAATCTTAGAGAATTTACGACTAGCTTTAGCCAGCACTTTTAAATTTGCTTTGATGTCAGGCGCTCTGGCTCCCGGTAAACATGTGACTATGGTGGCCGGCGTATCTATTTTCACGTTCCGTGTAATAGAATCGCCAATAACTAGGGCACTTTCAACAGGATTCTCAGTGGGTGCGTCACTGAGTGGGGAGAACCTGTTTGATGTTCTAATCGGAACGGAAGAGTGTTTTTTTTTTTATCCACGACTATGCCGTCTCACCGTTACCTAGTTGCCCTAGTCGCATCCAAAGAAGCGTCTAAAGCTGTTACATTCTCACTACTCTCAAATAAAGTCTGGATGCGTGTCTCTAATTCTGAAATCTTCTCCGTCAGCCTGACTATCTCCTTACATTTATCACATGTGAAGTCCTGTTCGCCAACGGAGACAGATACACTAAACACGAAACATGCGGTGCAAGTGACAATGACGGGAGAAGAAGAAATGGCTTACCGTATTTGTTGATTAATCCAATTTACCAAAGTTGTTTGATGGAGTCTATTTACTAATCCAACTCACCACAGTTGTTTAATGAACTCAGAAAACAGGAGACCCGGGTGCAGAGATGGCAAGTTAAAGCTAACATTGTGATATTGATTTAGATTAAAAGCTAGCAATGTCAAATTTAACGTGATAGGCAGTATTAAACAATATATGATGATGAGTAAGTTATATTTAGCAGTATATACAACAAAGAAAAGATATCAAAAAACAAGCATGTTGTCCTTACCCAGATGACCTAAACTAGTATATTGCCACTACCTGCATAAGCCAAAACAACAAGCATGTTGCCAGTACCCACATAAGCCATAGCAACAAGCATGTTGCCAATACCAAGATAAGCCATAGCAACAAGCATGTCGCCAATACCCGCATAAGCCATAGCAACAAGCATGTTGCCAATACCATAAGCCATAGCAACATGCATGTTGCAAATACCTGAAGCTTAAGCAGCAGCATTTTCCATGAATGATATGCCATCTGGAATAAAGAAAGTGAAGACTGAGTTATCAAAATGAATCAGGCCCTGCTTGCTTATGGTTGTATATCAGCAGTTCCAGTTCTTGAGTGGTGAATGCTACCACCACCTGCTGGCGTGGACCGTTATTCCTCTCCTGTAGGTGCAGATGTGCATGCCTGTTTTCTGTAGTCTTGTGGTAAACCTTCATCCGTGCAAGCTGTCTTTAATAATCTTTACTCAAAATGTGAAGATGTCTTCCCCTCTGGAATGGTGTTCCTTCTCTGACATCTGCATAAACAGCTTGGATTCACATCTGCCTCCTTCCTGTGAAATATGCTGATGATCTAACAGTCACTGAGCTTCTAATGGGATCTCTTCCTGGGCTAACCCAGAAGGCCTTGGATTCAGTGGCGGAATGGGGACAATGAATGGAACTAAGACAGTGGACATGGTCATCAGTGCTAGGAATGAGGAAAACATTCCCTGTCCGTCATCTCTTGTTCTTTCAGGACATGTAATTAGTAGAGTTTCCACCTTTTAAACTGCTTGGAGTTCATATCTCTTCCGATCATGGGACGCTCACATTAAGTACATGATTACAAAAATACGCCCTAGAATATACTATCTTTGTGTTGCTAAAAAGCGGGTCTCCATTGGGATGTTTTAAGACAAATATATTTGACTTTTATGCGGCCAGTTCTGGAGGACGCTAGCCCAGTATGGGGTGGATTACCTAAAGGTCTCTCTGATGAGTTAGGAGGGTTCAAAAACGTTGCAGCCGGATAAGAGGTATTCTGACGAAGCCACCTTACGTGCATTTACTAAATTAACTAAGGGCAATTCATCACCACTGCACTGCTTCCTGTCTGTGGCTCCAACACACAGTTATCTACTAGGAAATTTGCAAAAGTGCCCAGGAGTAAAACAAAAAGACATGAACTTTCTTTTATCCCACATGCTCTTAAATTGCTTTACAAATAACTTTTAGGTGTCTGATTGCATGAAGTCTATTTCTGCTATTTTTTCTGTGTATTTGGGCTGTATTACCTCACAGAATTTAACGAGAATATTATTATGTCAGAATTATTTGATTTTACTTGCTTTTAGATTGTTTTAAACCAGGCATATAATGCTAGTTAATATTTCAGCATGTCTACAAGCAAAGCAGAATGCACCAAACATCTTACCCAAAGTACTTTGGGCAAGCTCCAAACCTGAGCATGAACCTTTTTATTTGTCTTCAATATGACAAATCTGACCAACTGGAATCAAGAAAAATCACATGCGTATAATTTTGAGAACCAATGAGAATCTTCTGGTAGCGGAAGCTCCCATTGGGGCAAGTCTGGAGAATCATGACTGTTAATGAAGAGGAGGGATTATCGTTAATTAGCCAAAATCTGTAGAATACAAAAGACCAAAGGGGCAGCATCTCAACAGTGTGACTAGCTGTTGAACAATGGCAGGAAGTTGGTGTGCAGCGCAATCTCTGGCACTTTGTGTGTGGTTTTGTGCTTTCTGTCATGCTGTTCCACAGTGGAGTAATCTGCCCCAGAATCCTCAAGCTCTGATGTTACAGAAAACTGACCCGCGGGTTCAACAGCAAGCTAGTCAGCAGTTTCCTCAGCGGGTTCAACAGCAAGCTAGTCAGCAGTTTCCTCAGCAGGTTCAACAGCAAGCTAGTCAGCAGTTTCCTCAGCGGGTTCCTCAGCAGGTTCAACAGCAAGCTAGTCAGCAGTTTCCTCAGCAGGTTCAACAGCAAGCTAGTCAGCAGTTTCCTCAGCGGGTTCAACAGCAAGCTAGTCAGCAGTTTCAACAGCAGCTAAGCGGGTCAGCAGTTTCCTCAGCGGGTTCAACAGCAAGGTAGTCAGCAGTTTCCTCAACGGGTTCAACAGCAGGCTAGTCAGCAGTTTCCTCAACGGGTTCAACAGCAGGCTAGTCAGCAGCTTCCTCAACGGGTTCAACAGCAGGCTAGTCAGCAGTTTCCTCAGAAGGTTCAACCTAAGCAGCCAGTGGTGCAGGAAGAGCCCCTTGACAAATGTGTTGTAGCTGATTCTGAGCAGATCCAATGTGGCCCACCTGGTATCAGTGGTGCTGAGTGTGGAACTCTCAACTGCTGCTTTAACGGACAGCAGTGTTACTATGGGAAGGCAGGTAAGAGTGTTGAGTCAATGTAAAGGGGTTCATGTTAAACTGCTCCTCGGCAATAACCTGCTCTTGTACCTTGCTCCAGTGACTGTCCAGTGTATAAGAGATGGTCAGTTTGTGGTAGTGGTGGCTAAAGATGTTACTCTGCCTCGATTGAGCCTGGATTCAGTCCGTCTCCTGGGTGGAAACGACCCACCTTGCAGTCCTGTGGGATCCACACCTTCCTTTGCTATATACCAGTTCCCTGTCACTGCATGTGGCACGAGCATGATGGTGAGTAGCTGCTTGTGGTTCTGTTCTGCATGGCTTGGAATGGACTGGATGCCAACAGTTACTATTTGCAGGAGGACAGTGGATATGTGTGTATGAAAACCGAATGGTCTCCTCATATGAAGTGGGTGTCGGACCACTTGGTTCCATCACAAGGACAGCCATTTTGAGTAGGTGACTTTATGCTTTAGCGTATTTGTTAGTCCTTGACAAATGCTACAAGCTCACTGTTTGTTGTCAGGCTTCTCTTCCAGTGTAGGTACTCTGCTACTTCTGTGGAAGCTCTGGTTGTGGAGGTCAACCCTGTTCCTGCACCTCCACCAGTAGCTGCTCCTGGACCCCTCAGGGTGGAGCTTAGACTGGCAAGCGGTCAATGTGTCACCAAAGGCTGTGCAGAAGGTAAGTGTCTGTTCCAAGTATGGATGATTTTCTAAAACTCCAGGTTGCAACAGTTTCTGGTTAAACGCAGTGTTCTTCCTCAGGGGCGAGGCGTGCGCGTCCTACTACGCTGACGCTGATTATCCGGTCACAAAAGTCCTGCGGGAGCCTGTGTATGTTGAGGTGCGCATTTTGGAGAGGACTGACCCCAACATTGTCCTGATGCTGGGGCGTTGCTGGGCGACATCAACCCCCAGTCCACTCAGTCTACCCCAGTGGGACCTTCTGGTCGATGGGTGAGTAAGGCTGGTCTTTATCCATCTAGTGTGCTGTAAGGCATTTCTGACTGCCTCTTTGCCGTTCAGCTGCCCTTACCAGGATGACCGTTACCTGACCACATTGGTTCCGGTGGCTGGATCTTCTGGTCTTCAGTTCCCAACCCACTACAAGCGCTTTGTTGTGAAGATGTTCACATTTGTGGATCCAGCATCACTGGCTCCTCTGCAGGAAACCGTATGCTCCGCAGCCTTACCTGAACCCTTGATATTAGTCTTTTATAGTGATTTCTGTGGCTTAACCCTTTTCCCCCTCTGTTAGATCTTCATCCACTGTAGTACAGCGGTGTGCCATCCCTCTTCTGGCTCCTGTGAGCAAAGCTGCGCTAGGAAAAGTGAGTGCTTGCTGTAAACTGACTGCAGGAACCGTGAGACTTTAGGTTTTTAAATGCCCTTCACGATTCTACCACTTCTCTTACAGGAAGAGATGCTGATGTCAAGACAATCTCTAGTGGACAAACTGTGGTGTCTAGTGGAGAACTTACCTGGTCATGTGACTTTAGTGGTCTTAATAAACTTCTTGAAACTCAACATCAGTGTCTCTTTGGTATTGGTTTCCAACACCGTTGGCTCTCATGACTTCTCAGTTTGCTTTATTGGGCCACTACTAACCTAAACCCCACTAAGATTTTATTTGCAATGGGTTGACTAAGAGTCCTAAGTACATGAGTAGACTCGTCCCCTCTGTCATAAAGGAGTCAAGGTCTGTCCATATAACCCTCCCCTGTCCACTTGTGGAACACCTCAAACTGGTGACAGGGATTACCCTCAACCTTAGTCGAAAACGCACTTCTGTCAGGACCGCTATCAAAGATGATCGACAATTAGTATATAGTTTAGCTTGGTAGCATGGTTCTGTTCTGGGCAAGAACTCCTGCACATCATGGATGAGCGCAGTGATAAACCCCAAAACCAATGCTGATTATCCCCAATCACAACTAATGAAAGCCACAAGCATGCTGCCAATAATATTGGTAAGCATCAAATCACCTTTTGTCCAATTGTTTCAAAGCAGCTTCACAGTGTTAACAGGAAAATAATGCAACAGAATTTGATTTGGCTGTACAGCTGCTCTGGAGAAAAGTGTTGTCTGGCTAATTTTATCAGTGTCAATGCAGGCAGATCAGTAATATAGTTGAAACTTGGGTGTCCCCAACTGAGCAAGGTGACAGTGGCAAGGAACCAAAACTCTTCCAGGGCCAGAATGGAGAGAAAAAAACCTTGGGAGAAACCAGGCTCAGTCGGGTGCCAGTTCTTCTCTGGCCGATGAACAATGTATGATAATTCTGGTAACGTTGCAGGTCTTAAGTCATAGTAGGTAAATAGATATTTGAAAGATTGGAGTCGTCATGCCAGAGATGGGTTTAATGAGGATGTCGTGTTGAGGCGGCATTTACAGGAGAGAGTTTAATTGACACGCTCTCTGCAGACACTTCAGGGATCACGTTGGTCACGTCCAGGCGCAGGTCCACCAGCTGACTGCAGTAAACCTCGGGATAATCAGAGAGACTAACATTAGCGTAGATGCCATTCTTCTTATGATGTAACGAGTACATCAGGTGTTATGCAGCCTGAGATGTCGTCGCTCTGCTGCAGAATTTCAATGGTATCAACATTTATACCATGTGACAGTATTAGGTCTAAAGTATGATTACAGCGATGAGTGGGTCCTGACACATGTTGCCTTGCTCCAATAGAGTTTAGAATGTCTCTAAATGCCAATCCCAATGCGTCTTTTTCATTGTCTACATGGATATTAAAATCACCAACAATTAGTGCTTTATCTGCAGCCAGTACTAACTCTGATAGAAAATCAGCAAATTCTTTAATAAAGTCTGTATTGTGGCCTGTATACAGTAGCCAACACAAATGTCAAACGGGATTTATCAATTACACTACATAACGCTACATAAAGCACCAAGACTTCAAAGGAATTATATTTGAAACTAGACGTCTGAGTAATACTGAAGATATTATTATAAATTACAGCAACCTTTACCTTTCAGACGCAGCTCGTGTTTATAATAATAATCTTGGGGGGTGGACTCATTTAAAGTAATGTAGTCGTCAGGTTTTAGCCAGGTTTCTGTCAAATACAGCACATCTAGATTATTATCTGTAATCATATCATTAACAATAAGTGCTTTTGGGAAAGGGGATCAAGTATTCAGCAACCCGAGCTTTATCATTTGTTCATCTGTATTATATCTGTTGTTTATTTGTTGGACATCAATTACGTTTTTACTGTTGAATGGTTTTGATGGTTTTTTTGTATTTACTAATTCGGGGGAACAAACACAGTCTCTATGTGATAATATCTAGGTGAAAGAGTCTCTATGTGTTGGGATTTATCTGATTCTGGTGACGTGAGACAGCTAGCAGACGGTCGGTTTAGCCAGTTTGTCTGCTTCCTGACCTGGGCCCCAGTTAGTCAAGGTTTAGCTCTAAGACCATGTGCCAAATTACTAGAGAGAAGAGCGGCACCACTCCAGGAGGGATGGATGCCATCCTTCTTCAACAGATCAGGTCTGCCCCAAAAGCTTTTCCAATTGTCCATGAACCCTATGTTATTTTGCGGACACCACTCAGACAACCAGCCATTGAGTGATGATAGTCTGCTAAGTATCTCATCAGTCCTTTTAACGGGGAGGGGACCAGGACAAAAAACTTTACATGACATTGTACTTGTGAGTTCACACACCTCTTTAATGTTAATTTTGGTGATCTCCGACTGCCGAAGTCGAACATTGTTAGTGCCGCCGGGAATAATAATCTTAGAGAATTTACGACTAGCTTTAGCCAGCACTTTTAAATTTGCTTTGATGTCAGGCGCTCTGGCTCGGTAAACATGTGACTATGGTGGCGGCGTATCTATTTTCACGTTCCGTGTAATAGAATCGCCAATAACTAGGAGCACTTTCAACAGGATTCTCAGTGGGTGCGTCACTGAGTGGGAGAACCTGTTTGATGTTCTAATCGGACGGAAGAGTGTTTTTTTTTATCCACGACTATGCCGTCTCACCGTTACCTAGTTGCCCTAGTCGCATCCAAAGAAGCGTCTAAAGCTGTTACATTCTCACTACTCTCAAATAAAGTCTGGATGCGTGTCTCTAATTCGGAAATCTTCTCCGTCAGCCTGACTATCTCCTTACATTTATCACATGTGAAGCCCTGTTCGCCAATGGCGGAGACAGATACACTAAACAATCGAACAAAGTGTTTGATGCAAGTGACAATGACAGGAGAAGAAGAAATGGCTTACTAACATTGTGATTTGATTGATTAATCCAACTTACCAAAGTTGTTTGATGGAGTCTATTTACTAATCCAACTCACCACAGTTGTTTAATGAACTCAGAAAACACCCGCATAAGCCATAGCAACAAGCATGTTGCCAATACCCGTATAAGCCATAGCAACAAGCATGTTGCCAATACCCGCATAAGCCATAGCAACAAGCATGCCACATAAGCCATGCAACATGCATACCTGACCTGAAGCTTAAGCAGCAGCATTTTCCATGAATGATATGCCATCTGGAATAAAGAAAGTGAAGACTGAGTTATCAAAATGAATCAGGCCCTGCTTGCTTATGGTTGTATATCAGCAGTTCCAGTTCTTGAGCGGTGAATGCTACCACCACCTGCTGGCGTGGACCGTTATTCCTCTCCTGTAGGTGCAGATGTGCATGCCTGTTTTCTGTAGTCTTGTGGTAAACCTTCATCCGTGCAAGCTGTCTTTAATAATCTTTACTCAACATGTGAAGATGTCTTCCCCTCTGGAATGGTGTTCCTTCTCTGACATCTGCATAAACAGCTTGGATTCACATCTGCCTCCTTCCTGTGAAATATGCTGATGATCTAACAGTCACTGAGCTTCTAATGGGATCTCTTCCTGGGCTAACCCAGAAGGCCTTGGATTCAGTGGCGGAATGGGGACAATGAATGGAACTAAGACAGTGGACATGGTCATCAGTGCTAGGAATGAGAAAACATTCCCTGTCCGTCATCTCTTGTTCTTTCAGGACATGTAATTAGTAGAGTTTCCACCTTTTAAACTGCTTGGAGTTCATATCTCTTCCGATCATGGGACGTTCACATTAAGTACATGATTACAAAAATACGTCCTAGAATATACTATCTTTGTGTTGCTAAAAAAGCGGGTCTCCATTGGGATGTTTTAAGACAAATATATTTGACTTTTATGCGGCCAGTTCTGGAGGGCGCTAGCCCAGTATGGGGTGGATTACCTAAAGGTCTCTCTGATGAGTTAGGGAGGGTTCAAAAACGTTGCAGCCGGATAAGAGGTATTCTGGCCAAAGCCACCTTACGTACATTTACTAAATTAACTAAGGGCAATTCATCACCACTGCACTGCTTCCTGTCTGTGGCTCCAACACACAGTTATCTACTAGGAAATTTGCAAAAGTGCCCAGGAGTAAAACAAAAAGACATGAACTTTCTTTTATCCCACATGCTCTTAAATTGCTTTACAAATAACTTTTAGGTGTCTGATTGCATGAAGTCTATTTCTGCTATTTTTTCTGTGTATTTGGGCTGTATTACCTCACAGAATTTAACTTGAGAATATTATTATGTCAGAATTATTTGATTTTACTTGCTTTTAGATTGTTTTAAACCAGGCATATAATGCTAGTTAATATTTCAGCATGTCTACAAGCAAAGCAGAATGCACCAAACATCTTACCCAAAGTACTTTGGGCAAGCTCCAAACCTGAGCATGAACCTTTTTATTTGTCTTCAATATGACAAATCTGACCAACTGGAATCAAGAAAAATCACATGCGTATAATTTTGAGAACCAATGAGAATCTTCTGGTAGCGGAAGCTCCCATTGGGGCAAGTCTGGAGAATCATGACTGTTAATGAAGAGGGAGGGATTATCGTTAATTAGCCAAAATCTGTAGAATACAAAAAGACCAAAGGGCAGCATCTCAACAGTGTGACTAGCTGTTGAACAATGGCAGGAAGTTGGTGTGCAGCGCAATCTCTGGCACTTTGTGTGTGGTTTTGTGCTTTCTGTCATGCTGTTCCACAGTGGAGTAATCTGCCCCAGAATCCTCAAGCTCTGATGTTACAGAAAACTGACCCGCGGGTTCAACAGCAAGCTAGTCAGCAGTTTCCTCAGCGGGTTCAACAGCAAGCTAGTCAGCAGTTTCCTCAGCAGGTTCAACAGCAAGCTAGTCAGCAGTTTCCTCAGCGGGTTCCTCAGCAGGTTCAACAGCAAGCTAGTCAGCAGTTTCCTCAGCAGGTTCAACAGCAAGCTAGTCAGCAGTTTCCTCAGCAGGTTCAACAGCAGGTCAGCAGTTTCCTCAGCGGGTTCAACAGCAGGCTAGGCGGGTTCAACAGCAGGCTAGTCAGCAGTTTCCTCAGCGGGTTCAACAGCAGGCTAGTCAGCAGTTTCAACAGCAGGTTCAACAGCAGGCTAGTCAGCAGTTTCCTCAACGGGTTCAACAGCAGGCTAGTCAGCAGTTTCCTCAGCAGGTTCAACAGCAAGCTAGTCAGCAGTTTCCTCAGAAGGTTCAACCTAAGCAGCCAGTGGTGCAGGAAGAGCCCCTTGACAAATGTGTTGTAGCTGATTCTGAGCAGATCCAATGTGGCCCACCTGGTATCAGTGGTGCTGAGTGTGGAACTCTCAACTGCTGCTTTAACGGACAGCAGTGTTACTATGGGAAGGCAGGTAAGAGTGTTGAGTCAATGTAAAGGGGTTCATGTTAAACTGCTCCTCGGCAATAACCTGCTCTTGTACCTTGCTCCAGTGACTGTCCAGTGTATAAGAGATGGTCAGTTTGTGGTAGTGGTGGCTAAAGATGTTACTCTGCCTCGATTGAGCCTGGATTCAGTCCGTCTCCTGGGTGGAAACGACCCACCTTGCAGTCCTGTGGGATCCACACCTTCCTTTGCTATATACCAGTTCCCTGTCACTGCATGTGGCACGAGCATGATGGTGAGTAGCTGCTTGTGGTTCTGTTCTGCATGGCTTGGAATGGACTGGATGCCAACAGTTACTATTTGCAGGAGGACAGTGGATATGTGGTGTATGAAAACCGAATGGTCTCCTCATATGAAGTGGGTGTCGGACCACTTGGTTCCATCACAAGGACAGCCATTTTGAGTAGGTGACTTTATGCTTTAGCGTATTTGTTAGTCCTTGACAAATGCTACAAGCTCACTGTTTGTTGTCCAGGCTTCTCTTCCAGTGTAGGTACTCTGCTACTTCTGTGGAAGCTCTGGTTGTGGAGGTCAACCCTGTTCCTGCACCTCCACCAGTAGCTGCTCCTGGACCCCTCAGGGTGGAGCTTAGACTGGCAAGCGGTCAATGTGTCACCAAAGGCTGTGCAGAAGGTAAGTGTCTGTTCCAAGTATGGATGATTTTCTAAAACTCCAGGTTGCAACAGTTTCTGGTTAAACGCAGTGTTCTTCCTCAGGGACGAGGGCGTGCGCGTCCTACTACGCTGACGCTGATTATCCGGTCACAAAAGTCCTGCGGGAGCCTGTGTATGTTGAGGTGCGCATTTTGGAGAGGACTGACCCCAACATTGTCCTGATGCTGGGGCGTTGCTGGGCGACATCAACCCCCAGTCCACTCAGTCTACCCCAGTGGGACCTTCTGGTCGATGGGTGAGTAAGGCTGGTCTTTATCCATCTAGTGTGCTGTAAGGCATTTCTGACTGCCTCTTTGCCGTTCAGCTGCCCTTACCAGGATGACCGTTACCTGACCACATTGGTTCCGGTGGCTGGATCTTCTGGTCTTCAGTTCCCAACCCACTACAAGCGCTTTGTTGTGAAGATGTTCACATTTGTGGATCCAGCATCACTGGCTCCTCTGCAGGAAACCGTATGCTCCATGGCCTTACCTGAACCCTTGATATTAGTCTTTTATAGTGATTTCTGTGGCTTAACCCTTTTCCCCTCTGTTAGATCTTCATCCACTGTAGTACAGCGGTGTGCCATCCCTCTTCTGGCTCCTGTGAGCAAAGCTGCGCTAGGAAAAGTGAGTGCTTGCTGTAAACTGACTGCAGGAACCGTGAGACTTTAGGTTTTTAAATGCCCTTCACGATTCTACCACTTCTCTTACAGGAAGAGATGCTGATGTCAAGACAATCTCTAGTGGACAAACTGTGGTGTCTAGTGGAGAACTTACCTGGTCATGTGACTTTAGTGGTCTTAATAAACTTCTTGAAACTCAACATCAGTGTCTCTTTGGTATTGGTTTCCAACACCGTTGGCTCTCATGACTTCTCAGTTTGCTTTATTGGGCCACTACTAACCTAAACCCCACTAAGATTTTATTTGCAATGGGTTGACTAAGAGTCCTAAGTACATGAGTAGACTCGTCCCCTCTGTCATAAAGGAGTCAAGGGTCTGTCCATATAACCCTCCCTGTCCACTTGTGGAACACCTCAAACTGGTGACAGGGATTACCCTCAACCTTAGTCGAAAACGCACTTCTGTCAGGACCGCTATCAAAGATGATCGACAATTAGTATATAGTTTAGCTTGGTAGCATGGTTCTGTTCTGGGCAAGAACTCCCTGCACATCATGGATGAGCGCAGTGATAAACCCCAAAACCAATGCTGATTATCCCCAATCACAACTAATGAAAGCCACAAGCATGCTGCCAATAATATTGGTAAGCATCAAATCACCTTTTGTCCAATTGTTTCAAAGCAGCTTCACAGTGTTAACAGGAAAATAATGCAACAGAATTTGATTTGGCTGTACAGCTGCTCTGGAGAAAAGTGTTGTCTGGCTAATTTTATCAGTGTCAATGCAGGCAGATCAGTAATATAGTTGAAACTTGGGTGTCCCCAACTGAGCAAGGTGACAGTGGCAAGGAACCAAAACTCTTCCAGGGCCAGAATGGAGAGAAAAAACCTTGGGAGAAACCAGGCTCAGTCGGGTGCCAGTTCTTCTCTGGCCGATGAACAATGTATGATAATTCTGGTAACGTTGCAGGTCTTAAGTCATAGTAGGTAAATAGATATTTGAAAGATTGGAGTCGTCATGCCAGAGATGGGTTTAATGAGGATGTCGTGTTGAGGCGGCATTTACAGGAGAGAGTTTAATTGACACGCTCTCTGCAGACACTTCAGGGATGCGTTGGTCACGTCCAGGCGCAGGTCCACCAGCTGACTGCAGTAAACCTCGGGATAATCAGAGAGACTAACATTAGCGTAGATGCCATTCTTCTTATGATGTAACGAGTACATCAGGTGTTATGCAGCCTGAGATGTCGTCGCTCTGCTGCAGAATTTCAATGGTATCAACATTTATACCATGTGACAGTATTAGGTCTAAAGTATGATTACAGCGATGAGTGGGTCCTGACACATGTTGCCTTGCTCCAATAGAGTTTAGAATGTCTCTAAATGCCAATCCCAATGCGTCTTTTTCATTGTCTACATGGATATTAAAATCACCAACAATTAGTGCTTTATCTGCAGCCAGTACTAACTCTGATAGAAAATCAGCAAATTCTTTAATAAAGTCTGTATTGTGGCCTGTATACAGTAGCCAACACAAATGTCAAACGGGATTTATCAATTACACTACATAACGCTACATAAAGCACCAAGACTTCAAAGGAATTATATTTGAAACTAGGCGTCTGAGTAATACTGAAGATATTATTATAAATTACAGCAACCTTTACCTTTCAGGCGCAGCTCGTGTTTATAATAATAATCTTGGGGTGGACTCATTTAAAGTAATGTAGTCGTCAGGTTTTAGCCAGGTTTCTGTCAAATACAGCACATCTAGATTATTATCTGTAATCATATCATTAACAATAAGTGCTTTTGGGGAAAGGGATCAAGTATTCAGCAACCCGAGCTTTATCATTTGTTCATCTGTATTATATCTGTTGTTTATTTGTTGGACATCAATTACGTTTTTACTGTTGAATGGTTTTGATGGTTTTTGTATTTACTAATTCGGGGAACAAACACAGTCTCTATGTGATAATATCTAGGTGAAAGAGTCTCTATGTGTTGGGATTTATCTGATTCTGGTGACGTGAGACAGCTAGCAGGCGGTCGGTTTAGCCAGTTTGTCTGCTTCCTGACCTGGGCCCCAGTTAGTCAAGGTTTAGCTCTAAGACCATGTGCCAAATTACTAGAGAGAAGAGCGGCACCACTCCAGGAGGGATGGATGCCATCCTTCTTCAACAGATCAGGTCTGCCCCAAAAGCTTTTCCAATTGTCCATGAACCCTATGTTATTTTGCGGACACCACTCAGACAACCAGCCATTGAGTGATGATAGTCTGCTAAGTATCTCATCAGTCCTTTTAACGGGAGGGACCAGGACAAAAAACTTTACATGACATTGTACTTGTGAGTTCACACACCTCTTTAATGTTAATTTTGGTGATCTCCGACTGCGAAGTCGAACATTGTTAGTGCCGCCGGAATAATAATCTTAGAGAATTTACGACTAGCTTTAGCCAGCACTTTTAAATTTGCTTTGATGTCAGGCGCTCTGGCTCCCGGTAAACATGTGACTATGGTGGCCGGCGTATCTATTTTCACGTTCCGTGTAATAGAATCGCCAATAACTAGGGCACTTTCAACAGGATTCTCAGTGGGTGCGTCACTGAGTGGGGAGAACCTGTTTGATGTTCTAATCGGAACGGAAGAGTGTTTTTTTTTTTATCCACGACTATGCCGTCTCACCGTTACCTAGTTGCCCTAGTCGCATCCAAAGAAGCGTCTAAAGCTGTTACATTCTCACTACTCTCAAATAAAGTCTGGATGCGTGTCTCTAATTCGGAAATCTTCTCCGTCAGCCTGACTATCTCCTTACATTTATCACATGTGAAGCCCTGTTCGCCAACGGAGACAGATACACTAAACACGAAACATGCGGTGCAAGTGACAATGACGGGAGAAGAAGAAATGGCTTACCGTATTTGTTGATTAATCCAACTTACCAAAGTTGTTTGATGGAGTCTATTTACTAATCCAACTCACCACAGTTGTTTAATGAACTCAGAAAACAGGAGACCCGGGTGCAGAGATGGCAAGTTAAAGCTAACATTGTGATATTGATTTAGATTAAAAGCTAGCAATGTCAAATTTAACGTGATAGGCAGTATTAAACAATATATGATGATGAGTAAGTTATATTTAGCAGTATATACAACAAAGAAAAGATATCAAAAAACAAGCATGTTGTCCTTACCCAGATGACCTAAACTAGTATATTGCCACTACCTGCATAAGCCAAAACAACAAGCATGTTGCCAGTACCCACATAAGCCATAGCAACAAGCATGTTGCCAATACCCGCATAAGCCATAGCAACAAGCATGTCGCCAATACCGCATAAGCCATAGCAACAAGCATGTTGCCAATACCCGCATAAGCCATAGCAACATGCATGTTGCAAATACCTGAAAGCTTAAGCAGCAGCATTTTCCATGAATGATATGCCATCTGGAATAAAGAAAGTGAAGACTGAGTTATCAAAATGAATCAGGCCCTGCTTGCTTATGGTTGTATATCAGCAGTTCCAGTTCTTGAGTGGTGAATGCTACCACCACCTGCTGGCGTGGACCGTTATTCCTCTCCTGTAGGTGCAGATGTGCATGCCTGTTTTCTGTAGTCTTGTGGTAAACCTTCATCCGTGCAAGCTGTCTTTAATAAT
This sequence comes from Paracanthobrama guichenoti, assembly GCA_018749465.1. NCBI lineage: Eukaryota > Metazoa > Chordata > Actinopteri > Cypriniformes > Gobionidae > Paracanthobrama > Paracanthobrama guichenoti. The sequence continues at coordinate 1,379,192 of JAGHMJ010000032.1, read as the reverse complement.
CTTTACTCAAAATGTGAAGATGTCTTCCCCTCTGGAATGGTGTTCCTTCTCTGACATCTGCATAAACAGCTTGGATTCACATCTGCCTCCTTCCTGTGAAATATGCTGATGATCTAACAGTCACTGAGCTTCTAATGGGATCTCTTCCTGGGCTAACCCAGAAGGCCTTGGATTCAGTGGCGGAATGGGGACAATGAATGGAACTAAGACAGTGGACATGGTCATCAGTGCTAGGAATGAGAAAAACATTCCCTGTCCGTCATCTCTTGTTCTTTCAGGACATGTAATTAGTAGAGTTTCCACCTTTTAAACTGCTTGGAGTTCATATCTCTTCCGATCATGGGACGTTCACATTAAGTACATGATTACAAAAGTACGTCCTAGAATATACTATCTTTGTGTTGCTAAAAAAAGCGGGTCTCCATTGGGATGTTTTAAGACAAATATATTTGACTTTTATGCGGCCAGTTCTGGAGGACGCTAGCCCAGTATGGGGTGGATTACCTAAAGGTCTCTCTGATGAGTTAGGGAGGGTTCAAAAACGTTGCAGCCGGATAAGAGGTATTCTGACGAAGCCACCTTACGTACATTTACTAAATTAACTAAGGGCAATTCATCACCACTGCACTGCTTCCTGTCTGTGGCTCCAACACACAGTTATCTACTAGGAAATTTGCAAAAGTGCCCAGGAGTAAAACAAAAAGACATGAACTTTCTTTTATCCCACATGCTCTTAAATTGCTTTACAAATAACTTTTAGGTGTCTGATTGCATGAAGTCTATTTCTGCTATTTTTTTCTGTGTATTTGGGCTGTATTACCTCACAGAATTTAACGAGAATATTATTATGTCAGAATTATTTGATTTTACTTGCTTTTAGATTGTTTTAAACCAGGCATATAATGCTAGTTAATATTTCAGCATGTCTACAAGCAAAGCAGAATGCACCAAACATCTTACCCAAAGTACTTTGGGCAAGCTCCAAACCTGAGCATGAACCTTTTTATTTGTCTTCAATATGACAAATCTGACCAACTGGAATCAAGAAAAATCACATGCGTATAATTTTGAGAACCAATGAGAATCTTCTGGTAGCGGAAGCTCCCATTGGGGCAAGTCTGGAGAATCATGACTGTTAATGAAGAGGAGGGGATTATCGTTAATTAGCCAAAATCTGTAGAATACAAAAAGACCAAAGGGCAGCATCTCAACAGTGTGACTAGCTGTTGAACAATGGCAGGAAGTTGGTGTGCAGCGCAATCTCTGGCACTTTGTGTGTGGTTTTGTGCTTTCTGTCATGCTGTTCCACAGTGGAGTAATCTGCCCCAGAATCCTCAAGCTCTGATGTTACAGAAAACTGACCCGCGGGTTCAACAGCAAGCTAGTCAGCAGTTTCCTCAGCGGGTTCAACAGCAAGCTAGTCAGCAGTTTCCTCAGCGGGTTCAACAGCAGGTTCAGTCAGCAAGCTAGTCAGCAGTTTCCTCAGCAGGTTCAACAGCAAGCTAGTCAGCAGTTTCCTCAGCGGGTTCAACAGCAAGCTAGTCAGCAGTTTCCTCAGCGGGTTCAACAGCAGGCTAGTCAGCAGGTTCAACCGCAAGGTAGTCAGCAGTTTCCTCAACGGGTTCAACAGCAGGCTAGTCAGCAGTTTCCTCAACGGGTTCAACAGCAGGCTAGTCAGCAGCTTCCTCAACGGGTTCAACAGCAGGCTAGTCAGTTTCCTCAGCAGGTTCAACAGCAAGCTAGTCAGCAGTTTCCTCAGAAGGTTCAACCTAAGCAGCCAGTGGTGCAGGAAGAGCCCCTTGACAAATGTGTTGTAGCTGATTCTGAGCAGATCCAATGTGGCCCACCTGGTATCAGTGGTGCTGAGTGTGGAACTCTCAACTGCTGCTTTAACGGACAGCAGTGTTACTATGGGAAGGCAGGTAAGAGTGTTGAGTCAATGTAAAGGGGTTCATGTTAAACTGCTCCTCGGCAATAACCTGCTCTTGTACCTTGCTCCAGTGACTGTCCAGTGTATAAGAGATGGTCAGTTTGTGGTAGTGGTGGCTAAAGATGTTACTCTGCCTCGATTGAGCCTGGATTCAGTCCGTCTCCTGGGTGGAAACGACCCACCTTGCAGTCCTGTGGGATCCACACCTTCCTTTGCTATATACCAGTTCCCTGTCACTGCATGTGGCACGAGCATGATGGTGAGTAGCTGCTTGTGGTTCTGTTCTGCATGGCTTGGAATGGACTGGATGCCAACAGTTACTATTTGCAGGAGGACAGTGGATATGTGGTGTATGAAAACCGAATGGTCTCCTCATATGAAGTGGGTGTCGGACCACTTGGTTCCATCACAAGGGACAGCCATTTTGAGTAGGTGACTTTATGCTTTAGCGTATTTGTTAGTCCTTGACAAATGCTACAAGCTCACTGTTTGTTGTCCAGGCTTCTCTTCCAGTGTAGGTACTCTGCTACTTCTGTGGAAGCTCTGGTTGTGGAGGTCAACCCTGTTCCTGCACCTCCACCAGTAGCTGCTCCTGGACCCCTCAGGGTGGAGCTTAGACTGGCAAGCGGTCAATGTGTCACCAAAGGCTGTGCAGAAGGTAAGTGTCTGTTCCAAGTATGGATGATTTTCTAAAACTCCAGGTTGCAACAGTTTCTGGTTAAACGCAGTGTTCTTCCTCAGGGGACGAGGCGTACGCGTCCTACTACGCTGACGCTGATTATCCGGTCACAAAAGTCCTGCGGGAGCCTGTGTATGTTGAGGTGCGCATTTTGGAGAGGACTGACCCCAACATTGTCCTGATGCTGGGGCGTTGCTGGGCGACATCAACCCCCAGTCCACTCAGTCTACCCCAGTGGGACCTTCTGGTCGATGGGTGAGTAAGGCTGGTCTTTATCCATCTAGTGTGCTGTAAGGCATTTCTGACTGCCTCTTTGCCGTTCAGCTGCCCTTACCAGGATGACCGTTACCTGACCACATTGGTTCCGGTGGCTGGATCTTCTGGTCTTCAGTTCCCAACCCACTACAAGCGCTTTGTTGTGAAGATGTTCACATTTGTGGATCCAGCATCACTGGCTCCTCTGCAGGAAACCGTATGCTCCAGCCTTACCTGAACCCTTGATATTAGTCTTTTATAGTGATTTCTGTGGCTTAACCCTTTTCCCCTCTGTTAGATCTTCATCCACTGTAGTACAGCGGTGTGCCATCCCTCTTCTGGCTCCTGTGAGCAAAGCTGCGCTAGGAAAAGTGAGTGCTTGCTGTAAACTGACTGCAGGAACCGTGAGACTTTAGGTTTTTAAATGCCCTTCACGATTCTACCACTTCTCTTACAGGAAGAGATGCTGATGTCAAGACAATCTCTAGTGGACAAACTGTGGTGTCTAGTGGAGAACTTACCCTGGTCATGTGACTTTAGTGGTCTTAATAAACTTCTTGAAACTCAACATCAGTGTCTCTTTGGTATTGGTTTCCAACACCGTTGGCTCTCATGACTTCTCAGTTTGCTTTATTGGGCCACTACTAACCTAAACCCCACTAAGATTTTATTTGCAATGGGTTGACTAAGAGTCCTAAGTACATGAGTAGACTCGTCCCCTCTGTCATAAAGGAGTCAAGGGTCTGTCCATATAACCCTCCCCTGTCCACTTGTGGAACACCTCAAACTGGTGACAGGGATTACCCTCAACCTTAGTCGAAAACGCACTTCTGTCAGGACCGCTATCAAAGATGATCGACAATTAGTATATAGTTTAGCTTGGTAGCATGGTTCTGTTCTGGGCAAGAACTCCCTGCACATCATGGATGAGCGCAGTGATAAACCCCAAAACCAATGCTGATTATCCCCAATCACAACTAATGAAAGCCACAAGCATGCTGCCAATAATATTGGTAAGCATCAAATCACCTTTTGTCCAATTGTTTCAAAGCAGCTTCACAGTGTTAACAGGAAAATAATGCAACAGAATTTGATTTGGCTGTACAGCTGCTCTGGAGAAAAGTGTTGTCTGGCTAATTTTATCAGTGTCAATGCAGGCAGATCAGTAATATAGTTGAAACTTGGGTGTCCCCAACTGAGCAAGGTGACAGTGGCAAGGAACCAAAACTCTTCCAGGGCCAGAATGGAGAGAAAAAACCTTGGGAGAAACCAGGCTCAGTCGGGTGCCAGTTCTTCTCTGGCCGATGAACAATGTATGATAATTCTGGTAACGTTGCAGGTCTTAAGTCATAGTAGGTAAATAGATATTTGAAAGATTGGAGTCGTCATGCCAGAGATGGGTTTAATGAGGATGTCGTGTTGAGGCGGCATTTACAGGAGAGAGTTTAATTGACACGCTCTCTGCAGACACTTCAGGGATGCGTTGGTCACGTCCCAGGCGCAGGTCCACCAGCTGACTGCAGTAAACCTCGGGATAATCAGAGAGACTAACATTAGCGTAGATGCCATTCTTCTTATGATGTAACGAGTACATCAGGTGTTATGCAGCCTGAGATGTCGTCGCTCTGCTGCAGAATTTCAATGGTATCAACATTTATACCATGTGACAGTATTAGGTCTAAAGTATGATTACAGCGATGAGTGGGTCCTGACACATGTTGCCTTGCTCCAATAGAGTTTAGAATGTCTCTAAATGCCAATCCCAATGCGTCTTTTTCATTGTCTACATGGATATTAAAATCACCAACAATTAGTGCTTTATCTGCAGCCAGTACTAACTCTGATAGAAAATCAGCAAATTCTTTAATAAAGTCTGTATTGTGGCCTGTATACAGTAGCCAACACAAATGTCAAACGGGATTTATCAATTACACTACATAACGCTACATAAAGCACCAAGACTTCAAAGGAATTATATTTGAAACTAGACGTCTGAGTAATACTGAAGATATTATTATAAATTACAGCAACCTTTACCTTTCAGACGCAGCTCGTGTTTATAATAATAATCTTGGGGGGTGGACTCATTTAAAGTAATGTAGTCGTCAGGTTTTAGCCAGGTTTCTGTCAAATACAGCACATCTAGATTATTATCTGTAATCATATCATTAACAATAAGTGCTTTTGGGGAAAGGGATCAAGTATTCAGCAACCCGAGCTTTATCATTTGTTCATCTGTATTATATCTGTTGTTTATTTGTTGGACATCAATTACGTTTTTACTGTTGAATGGTTTTGATGGTTTTTTTTGTATTTACTAATTCGGGGGAACAAACACAGTCTCTATGTGATAATATCTAGGTGAAAGAGTCTCTATGTGTTGGGATTTATCTGATTCTGGTGACGTGAGACAGCTAGCAGACGGTCGGTTTAGCCAGTTTGTCTGCTTCCTGACCTGGGCCCCAGTTAGTCAAGGTTTAGCTCTAAGACCATGTGCCAAATTACTAGAGAGAAGAGCGGCACCACTCCAGGAGGGATGGATGCCATCCTTCTTCAACAGATCAGGTCTGCCCCAAAAGCTTTTCCAATTGTCCATGAACCCTATGTTATTTTGCGGACACCACTCAGACAACCAGCCATTGAGTGATGATAGTCTGCTAAGTATCTCATCAGTCCTTTTAACGGGGAGGGGACCAGGACAAAAAACTTTACATGACATTGTACTTGTGAGTTCACACACCTCTTTAATGTTAATTTTGGTGATCTCCGACTGCCGAAGTCGAACATTGTTAGTGCCGCCGGGAATAATAATCTTAGAGAATTTACGACTAGCTTTAGCCAGCACTTTTAAATTTGCTTTGATGTCAGGCGCTCTGGCTCCCGGTAAACATGTGACTATGGTGGCGGCGTATCTATTTTCACGTTCCGTGTAATAGAATCGCCAATAACTAGGGCACTTTCAACAGGATTCTCAGTGGGTGCGTCACTGAGTGGGGAGAACCTGTTTGATGTTCTAATCGGACGGAAGAGTGTTTTTTTATCCACGACTATGCCGTCTCACCGTTACCTAGTTGCCCTAGTCGCATCCAAAGAAGCGTCTAAAGCTGTTACATTCTCACTACTCTCAAATAAAGTCTGGATGCGTGTCTCTAATTCGGAAATCTTCTCCGTCAGCCTGACTATCTCCTTACATTTATCACATGTGAAGCCCTGTTCGCCAACGGAGACAGATACACTAAACACGAAACATGCGGTGCAAGTGACAATGACGGGAGAAGAAGAAATGGCTTACCGTATTTGTTGATTAATCCAACTTACCAAAGTTGTTTGATGGAGTCTATTTACTAATCCAACTCACCACAGTTGTTTAATGAACTCAGAAAACAGGAGACCCGGGTGCAGAGATGGCAAGTTAAAGCTAACATTGTGATATTGATTTAGATTAAAAGCTAGCAATGTCAAATTTAACGTGAAAGTTGTTTGATGGAGTCTAATTATAATCCAACTGACCACAGTTGTTTAATGAACTCAGAAAATACAACAAAGAAAAGAATGTCAAATTTAACGTGATAGGCAGTATTAAACAATATATGATGATGAGTAAGTTATATTTAGCAGTATATACAAGAAAAGATATCAAAAACAAGCATGTTGTCCTTACCCAGATGACCTAAACTAGTATATTGCCACTACCTGCATAAGCCAAAACAACAAGCATGTTGCCAGTACCCACATAAGCCATAGCAACAAGCATGTTGCCAATACCACATAAGCCATAGCAACAAGCATGTCGCCAATACCCGCATAAGCCATAGCAACAAGCATGTTGCCAATACCCGCATAAGCCATAGCAACATGCATGTTGCAAATACCTGAAGCTTAAGCAGCAGCATTTTCCATGAATGATATGCCATCTGGAATAAAGAAAGTGAAGACTGAGTTATCAAAATGAATCAGGCCCTGCTTGCTTATGGTTGTATATCAGCAGTTCCAGTTCTTGAGTGGTGAATGCTACCACCACCTGCTGGCGTGGACCGTTATTCCTCTCCTGTAGGTGCAGATGTGCATGCCTGTTTTCTGTAGTCTTGTGGTAAACCTTCATCCGTGCAAGCTGTCTTTAATAATCTTTACTCAAAATGTGAAGATGTCTTCCCCTCTGGAATGGTGTTCCTTCTCTGACATCTGCATAAACAGCTTGGATTCACATCTGCCTCCTTCCTGTGAAATATGCTGATGATCTAACAGTCACTGAGCTTCTAATGGGATCTCTTCCTGGCTAACCCAGAAGGCCTTGGATTCAGTGGCGGAATGGGGACAATGAATGGAACTAAGACAGTGGACATGGTCATCAGTGCTAGGAATGAGGAAAACATTCCCTGTCCGTCATCTCTTGTTCTTTCAGGACATGTAATTAGTAGAGTTTCCACCTTTTAAACTGCTTGGAGTTCATATCTCTTCCGATCATGGGACGTTCACATTAAGTACATGATTACAAAAGTACGTCCTAGAATATACTATCTTTGTGTTGCTAAAAAAAGCGGGTCTCCATTGGGATGTTTTAAGACAAATATATTTGACTTTTATGCGGCCAGTTCTGGAGGACGCTAGCCCAGTATGGGGTGGATTACCTAAAGGTCTCTCTGATGAGTTAGGGAGGGTTCAAAAACGTTGCAGCCGGATAAGAGGTATTCTGACGAAGCCACCTTACGTACATTTACTAAATTAACTAAGGGCAATTCATCACCACTGCACTGCTTCCTGTCTGTGGCTCCAACACACAGTTATCTACTAGGAAATTTGCAAAAGTGCCCAGGAGTAAAACAAAAAGACATGAACTTTCTTTTATCCCACATGCTCTTAAATTGCTTTACAAATAACTTTTAGGTGTCTGATTGCATGAAGTCTATTTCTGCTATTTTTTCTGTGTATTTGGGCTGTATTACCTCACAGAATTTAACGAGAATATTATTATGTCAGAATTATTTGATTTTACTTGCTTTTTAGATTGTTTTAAACCAGGCATATAATGCTAGTTAATATTTCAGCATGTCTACAAGCAAAGCAGAATGCACCAAACATCTTACCCAAAGTACTTTGGGCAAGCTCCAAACCTGAGCATGAACCTTTTTATTTGTCTTCAATATGACAAATCTGACCAACTGGAATCAAGAAAAATCACATGCGTATAATTTTGAGAACCAATGAGAATCTTCTGGTAGCGGAAGCTCCCATTGGGGCAAGTCTGGAGAATCATGACTGTTAATGAAGAGGGAGGGATTATCGTTAATTAGCCAAAATCTGTAGAATACAAAAAGACCAAAGGGCAGCATCTCAACAGTGTGACTAGCTGTTGAACAATGGCAGGAAGTTGGTGTGCAGCGCAATCTCTGGCACTTTGTGTGTGGTTTTGTGCTTTCTGTCATGCTGTTCCACAGTGGAGTAATCTGCCCCAGAATCCTCAAGCTCTGATGTTACAGAAAACTGACCCGCGGGTTCAACAGCAAGCTAGTCAGCAGTTTCTCAGCTTCAGCAAGGGCAGTTTCCTCAGCAGGTTCAGCAAAGCTAGTCAGCAGTTTCCTCAGCAGGTTCAACAGCAAGCTAGTCAGCAGTTTCCTCAGCAGGTTCAACAGCAAGCTAGTCAGCAGTTTCCTCAGCGGGTTCAACAGCAAGCTAGTCAGCAGTTTCCTCAGCGGGTTCAACAGCAGGCTAGTCAGCAGGTTCAACCGCAAGGTAGTCAGCAGTTTCCTCAACGGGTTCAACAGCAGGCTAGTCAGCAGTTTCCTCAACGGGTTCAACAGCAGGCTAGTCAGCAGCTTCCTCAACGGGTTCAACAGCAGGCTAGTCAGCAGTTTCCTCAGCAGGTTCAACAGCAAGCTAGTCAGCAGTTTCCTCAGAAGGTTCAACCTAAGCAGCCAGTGGTGCAGGAAGAGCCCCTTGACAAATGTGTTGTAGCTGATTCTGAGCAGATCCAATGTGGCCCACCTGGTATCAGTGGTGCTGAGTGTGGAACTCTCAACTGCTGCTTTAACGGACAGCAGTGTTACTATGGGAAGGCAGGTAAGAGTGTTGAGTCAATGTAAAGGGGTTCATGTTAAACTGCTCCTCGGCAATAACCTGCTCTTGTACCTTGCTCCAGTGACTGTCCAGTGTATAAGAGATGGTCAGTTTGTGGTAGTGGTGGCTAAAGATGTTACTCTGCCTCGATTGAGCCTGGATTCAGTCCGTCTCCTGGGTGGAAACGACCCACCTTGCAGTCCTGTGGGATCCACACCTTCCTTTGCTATATACCAGTTCCCTGTCACTGCATGTGGCACGAGCATGATGGTGAGTAGCTGCTTGTGGTTCTGTTCTGCATGGCTTGGAATGGACTGGATGCCAACAGTTACTATTTGCAGGAGGACAGTGGATATGTGGTGTATGAAAACCGAATGGTCTCCTCATATGAAGTGGGTGTCGGACCACTTGGTTCCATCACAAGGGACAGCCATTTTGAGTAGGTGACTTTATGCTTTAGCGTATTTGTTAGTCCTTGACAAATGCTACAAGCTCACTGTTTGTTGTCCAGGCTTCTCTTCCAGTGTAGGTACTCTGCTACTTCTGTGGAAGCTCTGGTTGTGGAGGTCAACCCTGTTCCTGCACCTCCACCAGTAGCTGCTCCTGGACCCCTCAGGGTGGAGCTTAGACTGGCAAGCGGTCAATGTGTCACCAAAGGCTGTGCAGAAGGTAAGTGTCTGTTCCAAGTATGGATGATTTTCTAAAACTCCAGGTTGCAACAGTTTCTGGTTAAACGCAGTGTTCTTCCTCAGGGGCGAGCGGCGCGCGTCCTACTACGCTGACGCTGATTATCCGGTCACAAAAGTCCTGCGGGAGCCTGTGTATGTTGAGGTGCGCATTTTGGAGAGGACTGACCCCAACATTGTCCTGATGCTGGGGCGTTGCTGGGCGACATCAACCCCCAGTCCACTCAGTCTACCCCAGTGGGACCTTCTGGTCGATGGGTGAGTAAGGCTGGTCTTTATCCATCTAGTGTGCTGTAAGGCATTTCTGACTGCCTCTTTGCCGTTCAGCTGCCCTTACCAGGATGACCGTTACCTGACCACATTGGTTCCGGTGGCTGGATCTTCTGGTCTTCAGTTCCCAACCCACTACAAGCGCTTTGTTGTGAAGATGTTCACATTTGTGGATCCAGCATCACTGGCTCCTCTGCAGGAAACCGTATGCTCCGCAGCCTTACCTGAACCCTTGATATTAGTCTTTTATAGTGATTTCTGTGGCTTAACCCTTTTCCCCCTCTGTTAGATCTTCATCCACTGTAGTACAGCGGTGTGCCATCCCTCTTCTGGCTCCTGTGAGCAAAGCTGCGCTAGGAAAAGTGAGTGCTTGCTGTAAACTGACTGCAGGAACCGTGAGACTTTAGGTTTTTAAATGCCCTTCACGATTCTACCACTTCTCTTACAGGAAGAGATGCTGATGTCAAGACAATCTCTAGTGGACAAACTGTGGTGTCTAGTGGAGAACTTACCCTGGTCATGTGACTTTAGTGGTCTTAATAAACTTCTTGAAACTCAACATCAGTGTCTCTTTGGTATTGGTTTCCAACACCGTTGGCTCTCATGACTTCTCAGTTTGCTTTATTGGGCCACTACTAACCTAAACCCCACTAAGATTTTATTTGCAATGGGTTGACTAAGAGTCCTAAGTACATGAGTAGACTCGTCCCCTCTGTCATAAAGGAGTCAAGGGTCTGTCCATATAACCCTCCCCTGTCCACTTGTGGAACACCTCAAACTGGTGACAGGGATTACCCTCAACCTTAGTCGAAAACGCACTTCTGTCAGGACCGCTATCAAAGATGATCGACAATTAGTATATAGTTTAGCTTGGTAGCATGGTTCTGTTCTGGGCAAGAACTCCCTGCACATCATGGATGAGCGCAGTGATAAACCCCAAAACCAATGCTGATTATCCCCAATCACAACTAATGAAAGCCACAAGCATGCTGCCAATAATATTGGTAAGCATCAAATCACCTTTTTGTCCAATTGTTTCAAAGCAGCTTCACAGTGTTAACAGGAAAATAATGCAACAGAATTTGATTTGGCTGTACAGCTGCTCTGGAGAAAAGTGTTGTCTGGCTAATTTTATCAGTGTCAATGCAGGCAGATCAGTAATATAGTTGAAACTTGGGTGTCCCCAACTGAGCAAGGTGACAGTGGCAAGGAACCAAAACTCTTCCAGGGCCAGAATGGAGAGAAAAAACCTTGGGAGAAACCAGGCTCAGTCGGGTGCCAGTTCTTCTCTGGCCGATGAACAATGTATGATAATTCTGGTAACGTTGCAGGTCTTAAGTCATAGTAGGTAAATAGATATTTGAAAGATTGGAGTCGTCATGCCAGAGATGGGTTTAATGAGGATGTCGTGTTGAGGCGGCATTTACAGGAGAGAGTTTAATTGACACGCTCTCTGCAGACACTTCAGGGATGCGTTGGTCACGCCCAGGCGCAGGTCCACCAGCTGACTGCAGTAAACCTCGGGATAATCAGAGAGACTAACATTAGCGTAGATGCCATTCTTCTTATGATGTAACGAGTACATCAGGTGTTATGCAGCCTGAGATGTCGTCGCTCTGCTGCAGAATTTCAATGGTATCAACATTTATACCATGTGACAGTATTAGGTCTAAAGTATGATTACAGCGATGAGTGGGTCCTGACACATGTTGCCTTGCTCCAATAGAGTTTAGAATGTCTCTAAATGCCAATCCCAATGCGTCTTTTTCATTGTCTACATGGATATTAAAATCACCAACAATTAGTGCTTTATCTGCAGCCAGTACTAACTCTGATAGAAAATCAGCAAATTCTTTAATAAAGTCTGTATTGTGGCCTGTATACAGTAGCCAACACAAATGTCAAACGGGATTTATCAATTACACTACATAACGCTACATAAAGCACCAAGACTTCAAAGGAATTATATTTGAAACTAGACGTCTGAGTAATACTGAAGATATTATTATAAATTACAGCAACCTTTACCTTTCAGACGCAGCTCGTGTTTATAATAATAATCTTGGGGGGTGGACTCATTTAAAGTAATGTAGTCGTCAGGTTTTAGCCAGGTTTCTGTCAAATACAGCACATCTAGATTATTATCTGTAATCATATCATTAACAATAAGTGCTTTTGGGGAAAGGGATCAAGTATTCAGCAACCCGAGCTTTATCATTTGTTCATCTGTATTATATCTGTTGTTTATTTGTTGGACATCAATTACGTTTTTACTGTTGAATGGTTTTGATGGTTTTTTTTGTATTTACTAATTCGGGGAACAAACACAGTCTCTATGTGATAATATCTAGGTGAAAGAGTCTCTATGTGTTGGGATTTATCTGATTCTGGTGACGTGAGACAGAGACAGCAGACGGTCGGTTTAGCCAGTTTGTCTGCTTCCTGACCTGGGCCCCAGTTAGTCAAGGTTTAGCTCTAAGACCATGTGCCAAATTACTAGAGAGAAGAGCGGCACCACTCCAGGAGGGATGGATGCCATCCTTCTTCAACAGATCAGGTCTGCCCCAAAAGCTTTTCCAATTGTCCATGAACCCTATGTTATTTTGCGGACACCACTCAGACAACCAGCCATTGAGTGATGATAGTCTGCTAAGTATCTCATCAGTCCTTTTAACGGGGAGGGGACCAGGACAAAAAACTTTACATGACATTGTACTTGTGAGTTCACACACCTCTTTAATGTTAATTTTGGTGATCTCCGACTGCCGAAGTCGAACATTGTTAGTGCCGCCGGGAATAATAATCTTAGAGAATTTACGACTAGCTTTAGCCAGCACTTTTAAATTTGCTTTGATGTCAGGCGCTCTGGCTCCCGGTAAACATGTGACTATGGTGGCCGGCGTATCTATTTTCACGTTCCGTGTAATAGAATCGCCAATAACTAGGGCACTTTCAACAGGATTCTCAGTGGGTGCGTCACTGAGTGGGGAGAACCTGTTTGATGTTCTAATCGGAACGGAAGAGTGTTTTTTTTTCTATCCACGACTATGCCGTCTCACCGTTACCTAGTTGCCCTAGTCGCATCCAAAGAAGCGTCTAAAGCTGTTACATTCTCACTACTCTCAAATAAAGTCTGGATGCGTGTCTCTAATTCGGAAATCTTCTCCGTCAGCCTGACTATCTCCTTACATTTATCACATGTGAAGCCCTGTTCGCCAACGGAGACAGATACACTAAACACGAAACATGCGGTGCAAGTGACAATGACGGGAGAAGAAGAAATGGCTTACCGTATTTGTTGATTAATCCAACTTACCAAAGTTGTTTGATGGAGTCTATTTACTAATCCAACTCACCACAGTTGTTTAATGAACTCAGAAAACAGGAGACCCGGGTGCAGAGATGGCAAGTTAAAGCTAACATTGTGATATTGATTTAGATTAAAAGCTAGCAATGTCAAATTTAACGTGATAGGCAGTATTAAACAATATATGATGATGAGTAAGTTATATTTAGCAGTATATACAACAAAGAAAAGATATCAAAAAACAAGCATGTTGTCCTTACCCAGATGACCTAAACTAGTATATTGCCACTACCTGCATAAGCCAAAACAACAAGCATGTTGCCAGTACCCACATAAGCCATAGCAACAAGCATGTTGCCAATACCCGCATAAGCCATAGCAACAAGCATGTCGCCAATACCCGCATAAGCCATAGCAACAAGCATGTTGCCAATACCCGCATAAGCCATAGCAACATGCATGTTGCAAATACCTGAAGCTTAAGCAGCAGCATTTTCCATGAATGATATGCCATCTGGAATAAAGAAAGTGAAGACTGAGTTATCAAAATGAATCAGGCCCTGCTTGCTTATGGTTGTATATCAGCAGTTCCAGTTCTTGAGTGGTGAATGCTACCACCACCTGCTGGCGTGGACCGTTATTCCTCTCCTGTAGGTGCAGATGTGCATGCCTGTTTCCTGTAGTCTTGTGGTAAACCTTCATCCGTGCAAGCTGTCTTTAATAATCTTTACTCAAAATGTGAAGATGTCTTCCCCTCTGGAATGGTGTTCCTTCTCTGACATCTGCATAAACAGCTTGGATTCACATCTGCCTCCTTCCTGTGAAATATGCTGATGATCTAACAGTCACTGAGCTTCTAATGGGATCTCTTCCTGGGCTAACCCAGAAGGCCTTGGATTCAGTGGCGGAATGGGGACAATGAATGGAACTAAGACAGTGGACATGGTCATCAGTGCTAGGAATGAGGAAAACATTCCCTGTCCGTCATCTCTTGTTCTTTCAGGACATGTAATTAGTAGAGTTTCCACCTTTTAAACTGCTTGGAGTTCATATCTCTTCCGATCATGGGACGTTCACATTAAGTACATGATTACAAAAGTACGTCCTAGAATATACTATCTTTGTGTTGCTAAAAAAAGCGGGTCTCCATTGGGATGTTTTAAGACAAATATATTTGACTTTTATGCGGCCAGTTCTGGAGGACGCTAGCCCAGTATGGGGTGGATTACCTAAAGGTCTCTCTGATGAGTTAGGGAGGGTTCAAAAACGTTGCAGCCGGATAAGAGGTATTCTGACGAAGCCACCTTACGTACATTTACTAAATTAACTAAGGGCAATTCATCACCACTGCACTGCTTCCTGTCTGTGGCTCCAACACACAGTTATCTACTAGGAAATTTGCAAAAGTGCCCAGGAGTAAAACAAAAGACATGAACTTTCTTTTATCCCACATGCTCTTAAATTGCTTTACAAATAACTTTTAGGTGTCTGATTGCATGAAGTCTATTTCTGCTATTTTTTCTGTGTATTTGGGCTGTATTACCTCACAGAATTTAACGAGAATATTATTATGTCAGAATTATTTGATTTTACTTGCTTTTTAGATTGTTTTAAACCAGGCATATAATGCTAGTTAATATTTCAGCATGTCTACAAGCAAAGCAGAATGCACCAAACATCTTACCCAAAGTACTTTGGGCAAGCTCCAAACCTGAGCATGAACCTTTTTATTTGTCTTCAATATGACAAATCTGACCAACTGGAATCAAGAAAAATCACATGCGTATAATTTTGAGAACCAATGAGAATCTTCTGGTAGCGGAAGCTCCCATTGGGGCAAGTCTGGAGAATCATGACTGTTAATGAAGAGGAGGGATTATCGTTAATTAGCCAAAATCTGTAGAATACAAAAAGACCAAAGGGCAGCATCTCAACAGTGTGACTAGCTGTTGAACAATGGCAGGAAGTTGGTGTGCAGCGCAATCTCTGGCACTTTGTGTGTGGTTTTGTGCTTTCTGTCATGCTGTTCCACAGTGGAGTAATCTGCCCCAGAATCCTCAAGCTCTGATGTTACAGAAAACTGACCCGCGGGTTCAACAGCAAGCTAGTCAGCAGTTTCCTCAGCGGGTTCAACAGCAAGCTAGTCAGCAGTTTCAGCAGGTTCCTCAGCAGCGTTCAGCGTCAGTTCCTCAGCAGGTTCAACAGCAAGCTAGTCAGCAGTTTCCTCAGCAGGTTCAACAGCAAGCTAGTCAGCAGTTTCCTCAGCGGGTTCAACAGCAGGCTAGTCAGCAGGTTCAACCGCAAGGTAGTCAGCAGTTTCCTCAACGGGTTCAACAGCAGGCTAGTCAGCAGTTTCCTCAGCAGGTTCAACAGCAAGCTAGTCAGCAGTTTCCTCAACGGGTTCAACAGCAGGCTAGTCAGCAGTTTCTAGTCAGCAGTCAGCAGGTTCAACAGCAAGCTAGTCAGCAGTTTCCTCAGAAGGTTCAACCTAAGCAGCCAGTGGTGCAGGAAGAGCCCCTTGACAAATGTGTTGTAGCTGATTCTGAGCAGATCCAATGTGGCCCACCTGGTATCAGTGGTGCTGAGTGTGGAACTCTCAACTGCTGCTTTAACGGACAGCAGTGTTACTATGGGAAGGCAGGTAAGAGTGTTGAGTCAATGTAAAGGGGTTCATGTTAAACTGCTCCTCGGCAATAACCTGCTCTTGTACCTTGCTCCAGTGACTGTCCAGTGTATAAGAGATGGTCAGTTTGTGGTAGTGGTGGCTAAAGATGTTACTCTGCCTCGATTGAGCCTGGATTCAGTCCGTCTCCTGGGTGGAAACGACCCACCTTGCAGTCCTGTGGGATCCACACCTTCCTTTGCTATATACCAGTTCCCTGTCACTGCATGTGGCACGAGCATGATGGTGAGTAGCTGCTTGTGGTTCTGTTCTGCATGGCTTGGAATGGACTGGATGCCAACAGTTACTATTTGCAGGAGGACAGTGGATATGTGGTGTATGAAAACCGAATGGTCTCCTCATATGAAGTGGGTGTCGGACCACTTGGTTCCATCACAAGGGACAGCCATTTTGAGTAGGTGACTTTATGCTTTAGCGTATTTGTTAGTCCTTGACAAATGCTACAAGCTCACTGTTTGTTGTCCAGGCTTCTCTTCCAGTGTAGGTACTCTGCTACTTCTGTGGAAGCTCTGGTTGTGGAGGTCAACCCTGTTCCTGCACCTCCACCAGTAGCTGCTCCTGGACCCCTCAGGGTGGAGCTTAGACTGGCAAGCGGTCAATGTGTCACCAAAGGCTGTGCAGAAGGTAAGTGTCTGTTCCAAGTATGGATGATTTTCTAAAACTCCAGGTTGCAACAGTTTCTGGTTAAACGCAGTGTTCTTCCTCAGGGGACGAGGCGTGCGCGCGTCCTACTACGCTGACGCTGATTATCCGGTCACAAAAGTCCTGCGGGAGCCTGTGTATGTTGAGGTGCGCATTTTGGAGAGGACTGACCCCAACATTGTCCTGATGCTGGGGCGTTGCTGGGCGACATCAACCCCCAGTCCACTCAGTCTACCCCAGTGGGACCTTCTGGTCGATGGGTGAGTAAGGCTGGTCTTTATCCATCTAGTGTGCTGTAAGGCATTTCTGACTGCCTCTTTGCCGTTCAGCTGCCCTTACCAGGATGACCGTTACCTGACCACATTGGTTCCGGTGGCTGGATCTTCTGGTCTTCAGTTCCCAACCCACTACAAGCGCTTTGTTGTGAAGATGTTCACATTTGTGGATCCAGCATCACTGGCTCCTCTGCAGGAAACCGTATGCTCCGCAGCCTTACCTGAACCCTTGATATTAGTCTTTTATAGTGATTTCTGTGGCTTAACCCTTTTCCCCTCTGTTAGATCTTCATCCACTGTAGTACAGCGGTGTGCCATCCCTCTTCTGGCTCCTGTGAGCAAAGCTGCGCTAGGAAAAGTGAGTGCTTGCTGTAAACTGACTGCAGGAACCGTGAGACTTTAGGTTTTTAAATGCCCTTCACGATTCTACCACTTCTCTTACAGGAAGAGATGCTGATGTCAAGACAATCTCTAGTGGACAAACTGTGGTGTCTAGTGGAGAACTTACCCTGGTCATGTGACTTTAGTGGTCTTAATAAACTTCTTGAAACTCAACATCAGTGTCTCTTTGGTATTGGTTTCCAACACCGTTGGCTCTCATGACTTCTCAGTTTGCTTTATTGGGCCACTACTAACCTAAACCCCACTAAGATTTTATTTGCAATGGGTTGACTAAGAGTCCTAAGTACATGAGTAGACTCGTCCCCTCTGTCATAAAGGAGTCAAGGGTCTGTCCATATAACCCTCCCCTGTCCACTTGTGGAACACCTCAAACTGGTGACAGGGATTACCCTCAACCTTAGTCGAAAACGCACTTCTGTCAGGACCGCTATCAAAGATGATCGACAATTAGTATATAGTTTAGCTTGGTAGCATGGTTCTGTTCTGGGCAAGAACTCCCTGCACATCATGGATGAGCGCAGTGATAAACCCCAAAACCAATGCTGATTATCCCCAATCACAACTAATGAAAGCCACAAGCATGCTGCCAATAATATTGGTAAGCATCAAATCACCTTTTGTCCAATTGTTTCAAAGCAGCTTCACAGTGTTAACAGGAAAATAATGCAACAGAATTTGATTTGGCTGTACAGCTGCTCTGGAGAAAAGTGTTGTCTGGCTAATTTTATCAGTGTCAATGCAGGCAGATCAGTAATATAGTTGAAACTTGGGTGTCCCCAACTGAGCAAGGTGACAGTGGCAAGGAACCAAAACTCTTCCAGGGCCAGAATGGAGAGAAAAAAACCTTGGGAGAAACCAGGCTCAGTCGGGTGCCAGTTCTTCTCTGGCCGATGAACAATGTATGATAATTCTGGTAACGTTGCAGGTCTTAAGTCATAGTAGGTAAATAGATATTTGAAAGATTGGAGTCGTCATGCCAGAGATGGGTTTAATGAGGATGTCGTGTTGAGGCGGCATTTACAGGAGAGAGTTTAATTGACACGCCTCTGCAGACACTTCAGGGATGCGTTGGTCACGTCCAGGCGCAGGTCCACCAGCTGACTGCAGTAAACCTCGGGATAATCAGAGAGACTAACATTAGCGTAGATGCCATTCTTCTTATGATGTAACGAGTACATCAGGTGTTATGCAGCCTGAGATGTCGTCGCTCTGCTGCAGAATTTCAATGGTATCAACATTTATACCATGTGACAGTATTAGGTCTAAAGTATGATTACAGCGATGAGTGGGTCCTGACACATGTTGCCTTGCTCCAATAGAGTTTAGAATGTCTCTAAATGCCAATCCCAATGCGTCTTTTTCATTGTCTACATGGATATTAAAATCACCAACAATTAGTGCTTTATCTGCAGCCAGTACTAACTCTGATAGAAAATCAGCAAATTCTTTAATAAAGTCTGTATTGTGGCCTGTATACAGTAGCCAACACAAATGTCAAACGGGATTTATCAATTACACTACATAACGCTACATAAAGCACCAAGACTTCAAAGGAATTATATTTGAAACTAGACGTCTGAGTAATACTGAAGATATTATTATAAATTACAGCAACCTTTACCTTTCAGACGCAGCTCGTGTTTATAATAATAATCTTGGGGGGTGGACTCATTTAAAGTAATGTAGTCGTCAGGTTTTAGCCAGGTTTCTGTCAAATACAGCACATCTAGATTATTATCTGTAATCATATCATTAACAATAAGTGCTTTTGGGGAAAGGGATCAAGTATTCAGCAACCCGAGCTTTATCATTTGTTCATCTGTATTATATCTGTTGTTTATTTGTTGGACATCAATTACGTTTTTACTGTTGAATGGTTTTGATGGTTTTTTTGTATTTACTAATTCGGGGGAACAAACACAGTCTCTATGTGATAATATCTAGGTGAAAGAGTCTCTATGTGTTGGGATTTATCTGATTCTGGTGACGTGAGACAGCTAGCAGACGGTCGGTTTAGCCAGTTTGTCTGCTTCCTGACCTGGGCCCCAGTTAGTCAAGGTTTAGCTCTAAGACCATGTGCCAAATTACTAGAGAGAAAGAGCGGCACCACTCCAGGAGGGATGGATGCCATCCTTCTTCAACAGATCAGGTCTGCCCCAAAGCTTTTCCAATTGTCCATGAACCCTATGTTATTTTGCGGACACCACTCAGACAACCAGCCATTGAGTGATGATAGTCTGCTAAGTATCTCATCAGTCCTTTTAACGGGGAGGGACCAGGACAAAAACTTTACATGACATTGTACTTGTGAGTTCACACACCTCTTTAATGTTAATTTTGGTGATCTCCGACTGCGAAGTCGAACATTGTTAGTGCCGCCGGGAATAATAATCTTAGAGAATTTACGACTAGCTTTAGCCAGCACTTTTAAATTTGCTTTGATGTCAGGCGCTCTGGCTCCCGGTAAACATGTGACTATGGTGGCCGGCGTATCTATTTTCACGTTCCGTGTAATAGAATCGCCAATAACTAGGCACTTTCAACAGGATTCTCAGTGGGTGCGTCACTGAGTGGGGAGAACCTGTTTGATGTTCTAATCGGACGGAAGAGTGTGTTTTTTTTATCCACGACTATGCCGTCTCACCGTTACCTAGTTGCCCTAGTCGCATCCAAAGAAGCGTCTAAAGCTGTTACATTCTCACTACTCTCAAATAAAGTCTGGATGCGTGTCTCTAATTCGGAAATCTTCTCCGTCAGCCTGACTATCTCCTTACATTTATCACATGTGAAGCCCTGTTCGCCAACGGAGACAGATACACTAAACACGAAACATGCGGTGCAAGTGACAATGACGGGAGAAGAAGAAATGGCTTACCGTATTTGTTGATTAATCCAACTTACCAAAGTTGTTTGATGGAGTCTATTTACTAATCCAACTCACCACAGTTGTTTAATGAACTCAGAAAACAGGAGACCCGGGTGCAGAGATGGCAAGTTAAAGCTAACATTGTGATATTGATTTAGATTAAAAGCTAGCAATGTCAAATTTAACGTGATAGGCAGTATTAAACAATATATGATGATGAGTAAGTTATATTTAGCAGTATATACAACAAAGAAAAGATATCAAAAACAAGCATGTTGTCCTTACCCAGATGACCTAAACTAGTATATTGCCACTACCTGCATAAGCCAAAACAACAAGCATGTTGCCAGTACCCACATAAGCCATAGCAACAAGCATGTTGCCAATACCAAGATAAGCCATAGCAACAAGCATGTCGCCAATACCAAGATAAGCCATAGCAACAAGCATGTTGCCAATACCACGCATAAGCCATAGCAACATGCATGTTGCAAATACCTGAAGCTTAAGCAGCAGCATTTTCCATGAATGATATGCCATCTGGAATAAAGAAAGTGAAGACTGAGTTATCAAAATGAATCAGGCCCTGCTTGCTTATGGTTGTATATCAGCAGTTCCAGTTCTTGAGTGGTGAATGCTACCACCACCTGCTGGCGTGGACCGTTATTCCTCTCCTGTAGGTGCAGATGTGCATGCCTGTTTCCTGTAGTCTTGTGGTAAACCTTCATCCGTGCAAGCTGTCTTTAATAATCTTTACTCAAAATGTGAAGATGTCTTCCCCTCTGGAATGGTGTTCCTTCTCTGACATCTGCATAAACAGCTTGGATTCACATCTGCCTCCTTCCTGTGAAATATGCTGATGATCTAACAGTCACTGAGCTTCTAATGGGATCTCTTCCTGGGCTAACCCAGAAGGCCTTGGATTCAGTGGCGGAATGGGGACAATGAATGGAACTAAGACAGTGGACATGGTCATCAGTGCTAGGAATGAGGAAAACATTCCCTGTCCGTCATCTCTTGTTCTTTCAGGACATGTAATTAGTAGAGTTTCCACCTTTTAAACTGCTTGGAGTTCATATCTCTTCCGATCATGGGACGTTCACATTAAGTACATGATTACAAAAGTACGTCCTAGAATATACTATCTTTGTGTTGCTAAAAAAAGCGGGTCTCCATTGGGATGTTTTAAGACAAATATATTTGACTTTTATGCGGCCAGTTCTGGAGGACGCTAGCCCAGTATGGGGTGGATTACCTAAAGGTCTCTCTGATGAGTTAGGGAGGGTTCAAAAACGTTGCAGCCGGATAAGAGGTATTCTGACGGCCACCTTACGTACATTTACTAAATTAACTAAGGGCAATTCATCACCACTGCACTGCTTCCTGTCTGTGGCTCCAACACACAGTTATCTACTAGGAAATTTGCAAAAGTGCCCAGGAGTAAAACAAAAAGACATGAACTTTCTTTTATCCCACATGCTCTTAAATTGCTTTACAAATAACTTTTAGGTGTCTGATTGCATGAAGTCTATTTCTGCTATTTTTTTCTGTGTATTTGGGCTGTATTACCTCACAGAATTTAACGAGAATATTATTATGTCAGAATTATTTGATTTTACTTGCTTTTAGATTGTTTTAAACCAGGCATATAATGCTAGTTAATATTTCAGCATGTCTACAAGCAAAGCAGAATGCACCAAACATCTTACCCAAAGTACTTTGGGCAAGCTCCAAACCTGAGCATGAACCTTTTTATTTGTCTTCAATATGACAAATCTGACCAACTGGAATCAAGAAAAATCACATGCGTATAATTTTGAGAACCAATGAGAATCTTCTGGTAGCGGAAGCTCCCATTGGGGCAAGTCTGGAGAATCATGACTGTTAATGAAGAGGAGGGATTATCGTTAATTAGCCAAAATCTGTAGAATACAAAAGACCAAAGGGCAGCATCTCAACAGTGTGACTAGCTGTTGAACAATGGCAGGAAGTTGGTGTGCAGCGCAATCTCTGGCACTTTGTGTGTGGTTTTGTGCTTTCTGTCATGCTGTTCCACAGTGGAGTAATCTGCCCCAGAATCCTCAAGCTCTGATGTTACAGAAAACTGACCCGCGGGTTCAACAGCAAGCTAGTCAGCAGTTTCCTCAGCGGGTTCAACAGCAAGCTAGTCAGCAGCAAGCTAGTCAGCAGTTTCCTCAGCGGGTTCCTCAGCAGGTTCAACAGCAAGCTAGTCAGCAGTTTCCTCAGCGGGTTCAGCAGCAGCAAGCTAGTCAGCAGTTTCCTCAGCGGGTTCAACAGCAGGCTAGTCAGCAGGTTCAACCGCAAGCTAGTCAGCAGTTTCCTCAACGGGTTCAACAGCAGGCTAGTCAGCAGTTTCCTCAGCAGGTTCAACAGCAGGCTAGTCAGCAGTTTCCTCAACGGGTTCAACAGCAGGCTAGTCAGCAGTTTCCTCAGCAGGTTCAACAGCAAGCTAGTCAGCAGTTTCCTCAGAAGGTTCAACCTAAGCAGCCAGTGGTGCAGGAAGAGCCCCTTGACAAATGTGTTGTAGCTGATTCTGAGCAGATCCAATGTGGCCCACCTGGTATCAGTGGTGCTGAGTGTGGAACTCTCAACTGCTGCTTTAACGGACAGCAGTGTTACTATGGGAAGGCAGGTAAGAGTGTTGAGTCAATGTAAAGGGGTTCATGTTAAACTGCTCCTCGGCAATAACCTGCTCTTGTACCTTGCTCCAGTGACTGTCCAGTGTATAAGAGATGGTCAGTTTGTGGTAGTGGTGGCTAAAGATGTTACTCTGCCTCGATTGAGCCTGGATTCAGTCCGTCTCCTGGGTGGAAACGACCCACCTTGCAGTCCTGTGGGATCCACACCTTCCTTTGCTATATACCAGTTCCCTGTCACTGCATGTGGCACGAGCATGATGGTGAGTAGCTGCTTGTGGTTCTGTTCTGCATGGCTTGGAATGGACTGGATGCCAACAGTTACTATTTGCAGGAGGACAGTGGATATGTGGTGTATGAAAACCGAATGGTCTCCTCATATGAAGTGGGTGTCGGACCACTTGGTTCCATCACAAGGGACAGCCATTTTGAGTAGGTGACTTTATGCTTTAGCGTATTTGTTAGTCCTTGACAAATGCTACAAGCTCACTGTTTGTTGTCCAGGCTTCTCTTCCAGTGTAGGTACTCTGCTACTTCTGTGGAAGCTCTGGTTGTGGAGGTCAACCCTGTTCCTGCACCTCCACCAGTAGCTGCTCCTGGACCCCTCAGGGTGGAGCTTAGACTGGCAAGCGGTCAATGTGTCACCAAAGGCTGTGCAGAAGGTAAGTGTCTGTTCCAAGTATGGATGATTTTCTAAAACTCCAGGTTGCAACAGTTTCTGGTTAAACGCAGTGTTCTTCCTCAGGGGACGAGGCGTACGCGTCCTACTACGCTGACGCTGATTATCCGGTCACAAAAGTCCTGCGGGAGCCTGTGTATGTTGAGGTGCGCATTTTGGAGAGGACTGACCCCAACATTGTCCTGATGCTGGGGCGTTGCTGGGCGACATCAACCCCCAGTCCACTCAGTCTACCCCAGTGGGACCTTCTGGTCGATGGGTGAGTAAGGCTGGTCTTTATCCATCTAGTGTGCTGTAAGGCATTTCTGACTGCCTCTTTGCCGTTCAGCTGCCCTTACCAGGATGACCGTTACCTGACCACATTGGTTCCGGTGGCTGGATCTTCTGGTCTTCAGTTCCCAACCCACTACAAGCGCTTTGTTGTGAAGATGTTCACATTTGTGGATCCAGCATCACTGGCTCCTCTGCAGGAAACCGTATGCTCCATGGCCTTACCTGAACCCTTGATATTAGTCTTTTATAGTGATTTCTGTGGCTTAACCCTTTTCCCCCTCTGTTAGATCTTCATCCACTGTAGTACAGCGGTGTGCCATCCCTCTTCTGGCTCCTGTGAGCAAAGCTGCGCTAGGAAAAGTGAGTGCTTGCTGTAAACTGACTGCAGGAACCGTGAGACTTTAGGTTTTTAAATGCCCTTCACGATTCTACCACTTCTCTTACAGGAAGAGATGCTGATGTCAAGACAATCTCTAGTGGACAAACTGTGGTGTCTAGTGGAGAACTTACCCTGGTCATGTGACTTTAGTGGTCTTAATAAACTTCTTGAAACTCAACATCAGTGTCTCTTTGGTATTGGTTTCCAACACCGTTGGCTCTCATGACTTCTCAGTTTGCTTTATTGGGCCACTACTAACCTAAACCCCACTAAGATTTTATTTGCAATGGGTTGACTAAGAGTCCTAAGTACATGAGTAGACTCGTCCCCTCTGTCATAAAGGAGTCAAGGGTCTGTCCATATAACCTCCCCTGTCCACTTGTGGAACACCTCAAACTGGTGACAGGGATTACCCTCAACCTTAGTCGAAAACGCACTTCTGTCAGGACCGCTATCAAAGATGATCGACAATTAGTATATAGTTTAGCTTGGTAGCATGGTTCTGTTCTGGGCAAGAACTCCTGCACATCATGGATGAGCGCAGTGATAAACCCCCAAAACCAATGCTGATTATCCCCAATCACAACTAATGAAAGCCACAAGCATGCTGCCAATAATATTGGTAAGCATCAAATCACCTTTTGTCCAATTGTTTCAAAGCAGCTTCACAGTGTTAACAGGAAAATAATGCAACAGAATTTGATTTGGCTGTACAGCTGCTCTGGAGAAAAGTGTTGTCTGGCTAATTTTATCAGTGTCAATGCAGGCAGATCAGTAATATAGTTGAAACTTGGGTGTCCCCAACTGAGCAAGGTGACAGTGGCAAGGAACCAAAACTCTTCCAGGGCCAGAATGGAGAGAAAAAACCTTGGGAGAAACCAGGCTCAGTCGGGTGCCAGTTCTTCTCTGGCCGATGAACAATGTATGATAATTCTGGTAACGTTGCAGGTCTTAAGTCATAGTAGGTAAATAGATATTTGAAAGATTGGAGTCGTCATGCCAGAGATGGGTTTAATGAGGATGTCGTGTTGAGGCGGCATTTACAGGAGAGAGTTTAATTGACACGCTCTCTGCAGACACTTCAGGGATGCGTTGGTCACGTCCAGGCGCAGGTCCACCAGCTGACTGCAGTAAACCTCGGGATAATCAGAGAGACTAACATTAGCGTAGATGCCATTCTTCTTATGATGTAACGAGTACATCAGGTGTTATGCAGCCTGAGATGTCGTCGCTCTGCTGCAGAATTTCAATGGTATCAACATTTATACCATGTGACAGTATTAGGTCTAAAGTATGATTACAGCGATGAGTGGGTCCTGACACATGTTGCCTTGCTCCAATAGAGTTTAGAATGTCTCTAAATGCCAATCCCAATGCGTCTTTTTCATTGTCTACATGGATATTAAAATCACCAACAATTAGTGCTTTATCTGCAGCCAGTACTAACTCTGATAGAAAATCAGCAAATTCTTTAATAAAGTCTGTATTGTGGCCTGTATACAGTAGCCAACACAAATGTCAAACGGGATTTATCAATTACACTACATAACGCTACATAAAGCACCAAGACTTCAAAGGAATTATATTTGAAACTAGACGTCTGAGTAATACTGAAGATATTATTATAAATTACAGCAACCTTTACCTTTCAGACGCAGCTCGTGTTTATAATAATAATCTTGGGGTGGACTCATTTAAAGTAATGTAGTCGTCAGGTTTTAGCCAGGTTTCTGTCAAATACAGCACATCTAGATTATTATCTGTAATCATATCATTAACAATAAGTGCTTTTGGGGAAAGGGATCAAGTATTCAGCAACCCGAGCTTTATCATTTGTTCATCTGTATTATATCTGTTGTTTATTTGTTGGACATCAATTACGTTTTTACTGTTGAATGGTTTTGATGGTTTTTTTGTATTTACTAATTCGGGGAACAAACACAGTCTCTATGTGATAATATCTAGGTGAAAGAGTCTCTATGTGTTGGGATTTATCTGATTCTGGTGACGTGAGACAGCTAGCAGACGGTCGGTTTAGCCAGTTTGTCTGCTTCCTGACCTGGGCCCCAGTTAGTCAAGGTTTAGCTCTAAGACCATGTGCCAAATTACTAGAGAGAAGAGCGGCACCACTCCAGGAGGGATGGATGCCATCCTTCTTCAACAGATCAGGTCTGCCCAAAAGCTTTTCCAATTGTCCATGAACCCTATGTTATTTTGCGGACACCACTCAGACAACCAGCCATTGAGTGATGATAGTCTGCTAAGTATCTCATCAGTCCTTTTAACGGGGAGGGGACCAGGACAAAAAACTTTACATGACATTGTACTTGTGAGTTCACACACCTCTTTAATGTTAATTTTGGTGATCTCCGACTGCCGAAGTCGAACATTGTTAGTGCCGCCGGGAATAATAATCTTAGAGAATTTACGACTAGCTTTAGCCAGCACTTTTAAATTTGCTTTGATGTCAGGCGCTCTGGCTCCCGGTAAACATGTGACTATGGTGGCCGGCGTATCTATTTTCACGTTCCGTGTAATAGAATCGCCAATAACTAGGGCACTTTCAACAGGATTCTCAGTGGGTGCGTCACTGAGTGGGGAGAACCTGTTTGATGTTCTAATCGGAACGGAAGAGTGTTTTTTTTTTTATCCACGACTATGCCGTCTCACCGTTACCTAGTTGCCCTAGTCGCATCCAAAGAAGCGTCTAAAGCTGTTACATTCTCACTACTCTCAAATAAAGTCTGGATGCGTGTCTCTAATTCGGAAATCTTCTCCGTCAGCCTGACTATCTCCTTACATTTATCACATGTGAAGCCCTGTTCGCCAACGGAGACAGATACACTAAACACGAAACATGCGGTGCAAGTGACAATGACGGGAGAAGAAGAAATGGCTTACCGTATTTGTTGATTAATCCAACTTACCAAAGTTGTTTGATGGAGTCTATTTACTAATCCAACTCACCACAGTTGTTTAATGAACTCAGAAAACAGGAGACCCGGGTGCAGAGATGGCAAGTTAAAGCTAACATTGTGATATTGATTTAGATTAAAAGCTAGCAATGTCAAATTTAACGTGATAGGCAGTATTAAACAATATATGATGATGAGTAAGTTATATTTAGCAGTATATACAACAAAGAAAAGATATCAAAAAACAAGCATGTTGTCCTTACCCAGATGACCTAAACTAGTATATTGCCACTACCTGCATAAGCCAAAACAACAAGCATGTTGCCAGTACCCACATAAGCCATAGCAACAAGCATGTTGCCAATACCGCATAAGCCATAGCAAACAAGCATGTCGCCAATACCAGCATAAGCCATAGCAACAAGCATGTTGCCAATACCGCATAAGCCATAGCAACATGCATGTTGCAAATACCTGAAGCTTAAGCAGCAGCATTTTCCATGAATGATATGCCATCTGGAATAAAGAAAGTGAAGACTGAGTTATCAAAATGAATCAGGCCCTGCTTGCTTATGGTTGTATATCAGCAGTTCCAGTTCTTGAGTGGTGAATGCTACCACCACCTGCTGGCGTGGACCGTTATTCCTCTCCTGTAGGTGCAGATGTGCATGCCTGTTTCCTGTAGTCTTGTGGTAAACCTTCATCCGTGCAAGCTGTCTTTAATAATCTTTACTCAAAATGTGAAGATGTCTTCCCCTCTGGAATGGTGTTCCTTCTCTGACATCTGCATAAACAGCTTGGATTCACATCTGCCTCCTTCCTGTGAAATATGCTGATGATCTAACAGTCACTGAGCTTCTAATGGGATCTCTTCCTGGGCTAACCCAGAAGGCCTTGGATTCAGTGGCGGAATGGGGACAATGAATGGAACTAAGACAGTGGACATGGTCATCAGTGCTAGGAATGAGGAAACATTCCCTGTCCGTCATCTCTTGTTCTTTCAGGACATGTAATTAGTAGAGTTTCCACCTTTTAAACTGCTTGGAGTTCATATCTCTTCCGATCATGGGACGTTCACATTAAGTACATGATTACAAAAGTACGTCCTAGAATATACTATCTTTGTGTTGCTAAAAAAAAAGCGGGTCTCCATTGGGATGTTTTAAGACAAATATATTTGACTTTTATGCGGCCAGTTCTGGAGGACGCTAGCCCAGTATGGGGTGGATTACCTAAAGGTCTCTCTGATGAGTTAGGGAGGGTTCAAAAACGTTGCAGCCGGATAAGAGGTATTCTGACGAAGCCACCTTACGTTACGTACATTTACTAAATTAACTAAGGGCAATTCATCACCACTGCACTGCTTCCTGTCTGTGGCTCCAACACACAGTTATCTACTAGGAAATTTGCAAAAGTGCCCAGGAGTAAAACAAAAAGACATGAACTTTCTTTTATCCCACATGCTCTTAAATTGCTTTACAAATAACTTTTAGGTGTCTGATTGCATGAAGTCTATTTCTGCTATTTTTTTCTGTGTATTTGGGCTGTATTACCTCACAGAATTTAACGAGAATATTATTATGTCAGAATTATTTGATTTTACTTGCTTTTTAGATTGTTTTAAACCAGGCATATAATGCTAGTTAATATTTCAGCATGTCTACAAGCAAAGCAGAATGCACCAAACATCTTACCCAAAGTACTTTGGGCAAGCTCCAAACCTGAGCATGAACCTTTTTATTTGTCTTCAATATGACAAATCTGACCAACTGGAATCAAGAAAAATCACATGCGTATAATTTTGAGAACCAATGAGAATCTTCTGGTAGCGGAAGCTCCCATTGGGGCAAGTCTGGAGAATCATGACTGTTAATGAAGAGGGAGGGATTATCGTTAATTAGCCAAAATCTGTAGAATACAAAAAGACCAAAGGGCAGCATCTCAACAGTGTGACTAGCTGTTGAACAATGGCAGGAAGTTGGTGTGCAGCGCAATCTCTGGCACTTTGTGTGTGGTTTTGTGCTTTCTGTCATGCTGTTCCACAGTGGAGTAATCTGCCCCAGAATCCTCAAGCTCTGATGTTACAGAAAACTGACCCGCGGGTTCAACAGCAAGCTAGTCAGCAGTTTCCTCAGCGGGTTCAACAGCAAGCTAGTCAGCAGTTTCCTCAGCGGGTTCCTCAGCAGGTTCAACAGCAAGCTAGTCAGCAGTTTCCTCAGCGGGTTCAACAGCAAGCTAGTCAGCAGTTTCAGCGGGTTCAACAGCAGGCTAGTCAGCAGGTTCAACCGCAAGCTAGTCAGCAGTTTCCAGCAGGTTCAACAGCAGGCTAGTCAGCAGTTTCCTCAGCAGGTTCAACAGCAAGCTAGTCAGCAGTTCAACAGCAAGCAGGCTAGTCAGCAGTTTCCTCAACGGGTTCAACAGCAGGCTAGTCAGCAGTTTCCTCAGCAGGTTCAACAGCAAGCTAGTCAGCAGTTTCCTCAGAAGGTTCAACCTAAGCAGCCAGTGGTGCAGGAAGAGCCCCTTGACAAATGTGTTGTAGCTGATTCTGAGCAGATCCAATGTGGCCCACCTGGTATCAGTGGTGCTGAGTGTGGAACTCTCAACTGCTGCTTTAACGGACAGCAGTGTTACTATGGGAAGGCAGGTAAGAGTGTTGAGTCAATGTAAAGGGGTTCATGTTAAACTGCTCCTCGGCAATAACCTGCTCTTGTACCTTGCTCCAGTGACTGTCCAGTGTATAAGAGATGGTCAGTTTGTGGTAGTGGTGGCTAAAGATGTTACTCTGCCTCGATTGAGCCTGGATTCAGTCCGTCTCCTGGGTGGAAACGACCCACCTTGCAGTCCTGTGGGATCCACACCTTCCTTTGCTATATACCAGTTCCCTGTCACTGCATGTGGCACGAGCATGATGGTGAGTAGCTGCTTGTGGTTCTGTTCTGCATGGCTTGGAATGGACTGGATGCCAACAGTTACTATTTGCAGGAGGACAGTGGATATGTGGTGTATGAAAACCGAATGGTCTCCTCATATGAAGTGGGTGTCGGACCACTTGGTTCCATCACAAGGGACAGCCATTTTGAGTAGGTGACTTTATGCTTTAGCGTATTTGTTAGTCCTTGACAAATGCTACAAGCTCACTGTTTGTTGTCCAGGCTTCTCTTCCAGTGTAGGTACTCTGCTACTTCTGTGGAAGCTCTGGTTGTGGAGGTCAACCCTGTTCCTGCACCTCCACCAGTAGCTGCTCCTGGACCCCTCAGGGTGGAGCTTAGACTGGCAAGCGGTCAATGTGTCACCAAAGGCTGTGCAGAAGGTAAGTGTCTGTTCCAAGTATGGATGATTTTCTAAAACTCCAGGTTGCAACAGTTTCTGGTTAAACGCAGTGTTCTTCCTCAGGGGACGAGGCGTGACGCGTCCTACTACGCTGACGCTGATTATCCGGTCACAAAGTCCTGCGCGGAGCCTGTGTATGTTGAGGTGCGCATTTTGGAGAGGACTGACCCCAACATTGTCCTGATGCTGGGGCGTTGCTGGGCGACATCAACCCCCAGTCCACTCAGTCTACCCCAGTGGGACCTTCTGGTCGATGGGTGAGTAAGGCTGGTCTTTATCCATCTAGTGTGCTGTAAGGCATTTCTGACTGCCTCTTTGCCGTTCAGCTGCCCTTACCAGGATGACCGTTACCTGACCACATTGGTTCCGGTGGCTGGATCTTCTGGTCTTCAGTTCCCAACCCACTACAAGCGCTTTGTTGTGAAGATGTTCACATTTGTGGATCCAGCATCACTGGCTCCTCTGCAGGAAACCGTATGCTCCATGCAGCCTTACCTGAACCCTTGATATTAGTCTTTTATAGTGATTTCTGTGGCTTAACCCTTTTCCCCTCTGTTAGATCTTCATCCACTGTAGTACAGCGGTGTGCCATCCCTCTTCTGGCTCCTGTGAGCAAAGCTGCGCTAGGAAAAGTGAGTGCTTGCTGTAAACTGACTGCAGGAACCGTGAGACTTTAGGTTTTTAAATGCCCTTCACGATTCTACCACTTCTCTTACAGGAAGAGATGCTGATGTCAAGACAATCTCTAGTGGACAAACTGTGGTGTCTAGTGGAGAACTTACCCTGGTCATGTGACTTTAGTGGTCTTAATAAACTTCTTGAAACTCAACATCAGTGTCTCTTTGGTATTGGTTTCCAACACCGTTGGCTCTCATGACTTCTCAGTTTGCTTTATTGGGCCACTACTAACCTAAACCCCACTAAGATTTTATTTGCAATGGGTTGACTAAGAGTCCTAAGTACATGAGTAGACTCGTCCCCTCTGTCATAAAGGAGTCAAGGGTCTGTCCATATAACCCTCCCCTGTCCACTTGTGGAACACCTCAAACTGGTGACAGGGATTACCCTCAACCTTAGTCGAAAACGCACTTCTGTCAGGACCGCTATCAAAGATGATCGACAATTAGTATATAGTTTAGCTTGGTAGCATGGTTCTGTTCTGGGCAAGAACTCCCTGCACATCATGGATGAGCGCAGTGATAAACCCCCAAAACCAATGCTGATTATCCCCAATCACAACTAATGAAAGCCACAAGCATGCTGCCAATAATATTGGTAAGCATCAAATCACCTTTTTGTCCAATTGTTTCAAAGCAGCTTCACAGTGTTAACAGGAAAATAATGCAACAGAATTTGATTTGGCTGTACAGCTGCTCTGGAGAAAAGTGTTGTCTGGCTAATTTTATCAGTGTCAATGCAGGCAGATCAGTAATATAGTTGAAACTTGGGTGTCCCCAACTGAGCAAGGTGACAGTGGCAAGGAACCAAAACTCTTCCAGGGCCAGAATGGAGAGAAAAAAACCTTGGGAGAAACCAGGCTCAGTCGGGGTGCCAGTTCTTCTCTGGCCGATGAACAATGTATGATAATTCTGGTAACGTTGCAGGTCTTAAGTCATAGTAGGTAAATAGATATTTGAAAGATTGGAGTCGTCATGCCAGAGATGGGTTTAATGAGGATGTCGTGTTGAGGCGGCATTTACAGGAGAGAGTTTAATTGACACGCTCTCTGCAGACACTTCAGGGATGCGTTGGTCACGTCCAGGCGCAGGTCCACCAGCTGACTGCAGTAAACCTCGGGATAATCAGAGAGACTAACATTAGCGTAGATGCCATTCTTCTTATGATGTAACGAGTACATCAGGTGTTATGCAGCCTGAGATGTCGTCGCTCTGCTGCAGAATTTCAATGGTATCAACATTTATACCATGTGACAGTATTAGGTCTAAAGTATGATTACAGCGATGAGTGGGTCCTGACACATGTTGCCTTGCTCCAATAGAGTTTAGAATGTCTCTAAATGCCAATCCCAATGCGTCTTTTTCATTGTCTACATGGATATTAAAATCACCAACAATTAGTGCTTTATCTGCAGCCAGTACTAACTCTGATAGAAAATCAGCAAATTCTTTAATAAAGTCTGTATTGTGGCCTGTATACAGTAGCCAACACAAATGTCAAACGGGATTTATCAATTACACTACATAACGCTACATAAAGCACCAAGACTTCAAAGGAATTATATTTGAAACTAGACGTCTGAGTAATACTGAAGATATTATTATAAATTACAGCAACCTTTACCTTTCAGACGCAGCTCGTGTTTATAATAATAATCTTGGGGGGTGGACTCATTTAAAGTAATGTAGTCGTCAGGTTTTAGCCAGGTTTCTGTCAAATACAGCACATCTAGATTATTATCTGTAATCATATCATTAACAATAAGTGCTTTTGGGGAAAGGGATCAAGTATTCAGCAACCCGAGCTTTATCATTTGTTCATCTGTATTATATCTGTTGTTTATTTGTTGGACATCAATTACGTTTTTACTGTTGAATGGTTTTGATGGTTTTTTTGTATTTACTAATTCGGGGGAACAAACACAGTCTCTATGTGATAATATCTAGGTGAAAGAGTCTCTATGTGTTGGGATTTATCTGATTCTGGTGACGTGAGACAGCTAGCAGACGGTCGGTTTAGCCAGTTTGTCTGCTTCCTGACCTGGGCCCCAGTTAGTCAAGGTTTAGCTCTAAGACCATGTGCCAAATTACTAGAGAGAAGAGCGGCACCACTCCAGGAGGGATGGATGCCATCCTTCTTCAACAGATCAGGTCTGCCCCAAAAGCTTTTCCAATTGTCCATGAACCCTATGTTATTTTATGGACACCACTCAGACAACCAGCCATTGAGTGATGATAGTCTGCTAAGTATCTCATCAGTCCTTTTAACGGGGAGGGGACCAGGACAAAAAACTTTACATGACATTGTACTTGTGAGTTCACACACCTCTTTAATGTTAATTTTGGTGATCTCCGACTGCCGAAGTCGAACATTGTTAGTGCCGCCGGGAATAATAATCTTAGAGAATTTACGACTAGCTTTAGCCAGCACTTTTAAATTTGCTTTGATGTCAGGCGCTCTGGCTCCCGGTAAACATGTGACTATGGTGGCGGCGTATCTATTTTCACGCCCGTGTAATAGAATCGCCAATAACTAGGCACTTTCAACAGGATTCTCAGTGGGTGCGCCACTGAGTGGGGAGAACCTGTTTGATGTTCTAATCGGAACGGAAGAGTGTTTTTTTTTTTATCCACGACTATGCCGTCTCACCGCTACCTAGTTGCCCTAGTCGCATCCAAAGAAGCGCCTAAAGCTGTTACATTCTCACTACTCTCAAATAAAGTCTGGATGCGTGTCTCTAATTCGAAATCTTCTCCGTCAGCCTGACTATCTCCTTACATTTATCACATGTGAAGCCCTGTTCGCCAACGGAGACAGATACACTAAACACGCAAACATGCGGTGCAAGTGACAATGACGGGAGAAGAAGAAATGGCTTACACGTATTTGTTGATTAATCCAACTTACCAAAGTTGTTTGATGGAGTCTATTTACTAATCCAACTCACCACAGTTGTTTAATGAACTCAGAAAACAGGAGACCCGGGTGCAGAGATGGCAAGTTAAAGCTAACATTGTGATATTGATTTAGATTAAAAGCTAGCAATGTCAAATTTAACGTGATAGGCAGTATTAAACAATATATGATGATGAGTAAGTTATATTTAGCAGTATATACAACAAAGAAAAGATATCAAAAAACAAGCATGTTGTCCTTACCCAGATGACCTAAACTAGTATATTGCCACTACCTGCATAAGCCAAAACAACAAGCATGTTGCCAGTACCCACATAAGCCATAGCAACAAGCATGTTGCCAATACCCGCATAAGCCATAGCAACAAGCATGTCGCCAATACCCGCATAAGCCATAGCAACAAGCATGTTGCCAATACCCGCATAAGCCATAGCAACATGCATGTTGCAAATACCTGAAGCTTAAGCAGCAGCATTTTCCATGAATGATATGCCATCTGGAATAAAGAAAGTGAAGACTGAGTTATCAAAATGAATCAGGCCCTGCTTGCTTATGGTTGTATATCAGCAGTTCCAGTTCTTGAGTGGTGAATGCTACCACCACCTGCTGGCGTGGACCGTTATTCCTCTCCTGTAGGTGCAGATGTGCATGCCTGTTTCCTGTAGTCTTGTGGTAAACCTTCATCCGTGCAAGCTGTCTTTAATAATCTTTACTCAAAATGTGAAGATGTCTTCCCCTCTGGAATGGTGTTCCTTCTCTGACATCTGCATAAACAGCTTGGATTCACATCTGCCTCCTTCCTGTGAAATATGCTGATGATCTAACAGTCACTGAGCTTCTAATGGGATCTCTTCCTGGGCTAACCCAGAAGGCCTTGGATTCAGTGGCGGAATGGGGACAATGAATGGAACTAAGACAGTGGACATGGTCATCAGTGCTAGGAATGAGGAAAACATTCCCTGTCCGTCATCTCTTGTTCTTTCAGGACATGTAATTAGTAGAGTTTCCACCTTTTAAACTGCTTGGAGTTCATATCTCTTCCGATCATGGGACGTTCACATTAAGTACATGATTACAAAAGTACGTCCTAGAATATACTATCTTTGTGTTGCTAAAAAAGCGGTCTCCATTGGGATGTTTTAAGACAAATATATTTGACTTTTATGCGGCCAGTTCTGGAGGACGCTAGCCCAGTATGGGGTGGATTACCTAAAGGTCTCTCTGATGAGTTAGGGAGGGTTCAAAAACGTTGCAGCCGGATAAGAGGTATTCTGACGAAGCCACCTTACGTACATTTACTAAATTAACTAAGGGCAATTCATCACCACTGCACTGCTTCCTGTCTGTGGCTCCAACACACAGTTATCTACTAGGAAATTTGCAAAAGTGCCCAGGAGTAAAACAAAAAAGACATGAACTTTCTTTTATCCCACATGCTCTTAAATTGCTTTACAAATAACTTTTAGGTGTCTGATTGCATGAAGTCTATTTCTGCTATTTTTTCTGTGTATTTGGGCTGTATTACCTCACAGAATTTAACGAGAATATTATTATGTCAGAATTATTTGATTTTACTTGCTTTTTAGATTGTTTTAAACCAGGCATATAATGCTAGTTAATATTTCAGCATGTCTACAAGCAAAGCAGAATGCACCAAACATCTTACCCAAAGTACTTTGGGCAAGCTCCAAACCTGAGCATGAACCTTTTATTTGTCTTCAATATGACAAATCTGACCAACTGGAATCAAGAAAATCACATGCGTATAATTTTGAGAACCAATGAGAATCTTCTGGTAGCGGAAGCTCCCATTGGGGCAAGTCTGGAGAATCATGACTGTTAATGAAGAGGGAGGGATTATCGTTAATTAGCCAAAATCTGTAGAATACAAAAAGACCAAAGGGCAGCATCTCAACAGTGTGACTAGCTGTTGAACAATGGCAGGAAGTTGGTGTGCAGCGCAATCTCTGGCACTTTGTGTGTGGTTTTGTGCTTTCTGTCATGCTGTTCCACAGTGGAGTAATCTGCCCCAGAATCCTCAAGCTCTGATGTTACAGAAAACTGACCCGCGGGTTCAACAGCAAGCTAGTCAGCAGTTTCCTCAGCGGGTTCAACAGCAAGCTAGTCAGCAGTTTCCTCAGCGGGTTCCTCAGCAGGTTCAACAGCAAGCTAGTCAGCAGTTTCCTCAGCGGGTTCAACAGCAAGCTAGTCAGCAGTTTCCTCAGCGGGTTCAACAGCAGGCTAGTCAGCAGGTTCAACCGCAAGCTAGTCAGCAGTTTCCTCAACGGGTTCAACAGCAGGCTAGTCAGCAGTTTCCTCAGCAGGTTCAACAGCAAGCTAGTCAGCAGTTTCCTCAACGGGTTCAACAGCAGGCTAGTCAGCAGTTTCCTCAGCAGGTTCAACAGCAAGCTAGTCAGCAGTTTCCTCAGAAGGTTCAACCTAAGCAGCCAGTGGTGCAGGAAGAGCCCCTTGACAAATGTGTTGTAGCTGATTCTGAGCAGATCCAATGTGGCCCACCTGGTATCAGTGGTGCTGAGTGTGGAACTCTCAACTGCTGCTTTAACGGACAGCAGTGTTACTATGGGAAGGCAGGTAAGAGTGTTGAGTCAATGTAAAGGGGTTCATGTTAAACTGCTCCTCGGCAATAACCTGCTCTTGTACCTTGCTCCAGTGACTGTCCAGTGTATAAGAGATGGTCAGTTTGTGGTAGTGGTGGCTAAAGATGTTACTCTGCCTCGATTGAGCCTGGATTCAGTCCGTCTCCTGGGTGGAAACGACCCACCTTGCAGTCCTGTGGGATCCACACCTTCCTTTGCTATATACCAGTTCCCTGTCACTGCATGTGGCACGAGCATGATGGTGAGTAGCTGCTTGTGGTTCTGTTCTGCATGGCTTGGAATGGACTGGATGCCAACAGTTACTATTTGCAGGAGGACAGTGGATATGTGGTGTATGAAAACCGAATGGTCTCTCATATGAAGTGGGTGTCGGACCACTTGGTTCCATCACAAGGGACAGCCATTTTGAGTAGGTGACTTTATGCTTTAGCGTATTTGTTAGTCCTTGACAAATGCTACAAGCTCACTGTTTGTTGTCCAGGCTTCTCTTCCAGTGTAGGTACTCTGCTACTTCTGTGGAAGCTCTGGTTGTGGAGGTCAACCCTGTTCCTGCACCTCCACCAGTAGCTGCTCCTGGACCCCTCAGGGTGGAGCTTAGACTGGCAAGCGGTCAATGTGTCACCAAAGGCTGTGCAGAAGGTAAGTGTCTGTTCCAAGTATGGATGATTTTCTAAAACTCCAGGTTGCAACAGTTTCTGGTTAAACGCAGTGTTCTTCCTCAGGGGACGAGGCGTGACGCTGTCCCTACTACGCTGACGCTGATTATCCGGTCACAAAAGTCCCTGCGGGAGCCTGTGTATGTTGAGGTGCGCATTTTGGAGAGGACTGACCCCAACATTGTCCTGATGCTGGGGCGTTGCTGGGCGACATCAACCCCCAGTCCACTCAGTCTACCCCAGTGGGACCTTCTGGTCGATGGGTGAGTAAGGCTGGTCTTTATCCATCTAGTGTGCTGTAAGGCATTTCTGACTGCCTCTTTGCCGCTCAGCTGCCCTTACCAGGATGACCGTTACCTGACCACATTGGTTCCGGTGGCTGGATCTTCTGGTCTTCAGTTCCCAACCCACTACAAGCGCTTTGTTGTGAAGATGTTCACATTTGTGGATCCAGCATCACTGGCTCCTCTGCAGGAAACCGTATGCTCCGCAGCCTTACCTGAACCCTTGATATTAGTCTTTTATAGTGATTTCTGTGGCTTAACCCTTTTCCCCTCTGTTAGATCTTCATCCACTGTAGTACAGCGGTGTGCCATCCCTCTTCTGGCTCCTGTGAGCAAAGCTGCGCTAGGAAAAGTGAGTGC
Organism: Paracanthobrama guichenoti; assembly: GCA_018749465.1. Lineage (NCBI taxonomy): Eukaryota > Metazoa > Chordata > Actinopteri > Cypriniformes > Gobionidae > Paracanthobrama > Paracanthobrama guichenoti. Next base: position 1,341,398 of record JAGHMJ010000032.1, on the reverse strand, counting down.
TTGCTGTAAACTGACTGCAGGAACCGTGAGACTTTAGGTTTTTAAATGCCCTTCACGATTCTACCACTTCTCTTACAGGAAGAGATGCTGATGTCAAGACAATCTCTAGTGGACAAACTGTGGTGTCTAGTGGAGAACTTACCCTGGTCATGTGACTTTAGTGGTCTTAATAAACTTCTTGAAACTCAACATCAGTGTCTCTTTGGTATTGGTTTCCAACACCGTTGGCTCTCATGACTTCTCAGTTTGCTTTATTGGGCCACTACTAACCTAAACCCCACTAAGATTTTATTTGCAATGGGTTGACTAAGAGTCCTAAGTACATGAGTAGACTCGCCCCTCTGTCATAAAGGAGTCAAGGGTCTGTCCATATAACCCTCCCCTGTCCACTTGTGGAACACCTCAAACTGGTGACAGGGATTACCCTCAACCTTAGTCGAAAACGCACTTCTGTCAGGACCGCTATCAAAGATGATCGACAATTAGTATATAGTTTAGCTTGGTAGCATGGTTCTGTTCTGGGCAAGAACTCCTGCACATCATGGATGAGCGCAGTGATAAACCCCAAAACCAATGCTGATTATCCCCAATCACAACTAATGAAAGCCACAAGCATGCTGCCAATAATATTGGTAAGCATCAAATCACCTTTTGTCCAATTGTTTCAAAGCAGCTTCACAGTGTTAACAGGAAAATAATGCAACAGAATTTGATTTGGCTGTACAGCTGCTCTGGAGAAAAGTGTTGTCTGGCTAATTTTATCAGTGTCAATGCAGGCAGATCAGTAATATAGTTGAAACTTGGGTGTCCCCAACTGAGCAAGGTGACAGTGGCAAGGAACCAAAACTCTTCCAGGGCCAGAATGGAGAGAAAAAACCTTGGGAGAAACCAGGCTCAGTCGGGTGCCAGTTCTTCTCTGGCCGATGAACAATGTATGATAATTCTGGTAACGTTGCAGGTCTTAAGTCATAGTAGGTAAATAGATATTTGAAAGATTGGAGTCGTCATGCCAGAGATGGGTTTAATGAGGATGTCGTGTTGAGGCGGCATTTACAGGAGAGAGTTTAATTGACACGCCTCTGCAGACACTTCAGGGATGCGTTGGTCACGCCCAGGCGCAGGTCCACCAGCTGACTGCAGTAAACCTCGGGATAATCAGAGAGACTAACATTAGCGTAGATGCCATTCTTCTTATGATGTAACGAGTACATCAGGTGTTATGCAGCCTGAGATGTCGCCGCTCTGCTGCAGAATTTCAATGGTATCAACATTTATACCATGTGACAGTATTAGGTCTAAAGTATGATTACAGCGATGAGTGGGTCCTGACACATGTTGCCTTGCTCCAATAGAGTTTAGAATGTCTCTAAATGCCAATCCCAATGCGTCTTTTCATTGTCTACATGGATATTAAAATCACCAACAATTAGTGCTTTATCTGCAGCCAGTACTAACTCTGATAGAAAATCAGCAAATTCTTTAATAAAGTCTGTATTGTGGCCTGTATACAGTAGCCAACACAAATGTCAAACGGGATTTATCAATTACACTACATAACGCTACATAAAGCACCAAGACTTCAAAGGAATTATATTTGAAACTAGACGCCTGAGTAATACTGAAGATATTATTATAAATTACAGCAACCTTTACCTTTCAGACGCAGCTCGTGTTTATAATAATAATCTTGGGGTGGACTCATTTAAAGTAATGTAGTCGCCAGGTTTTAGCCAGGTTTCTGTCAAATACAGCACATCTAGATTATTATCTGTAATCATATCATTAACAATAAGTGCTTTTGGGGAAAGGGATCAAGTATTCAGCAACCCGAGCTTTATCATTTGTTCATCTGTATTATATCTGTTGTTTATTTGTTGGACATCAATTACGTTTTTACTGTTGAATGGTTTTGATGGTTTTTTTGTATTTACTAATTCGGGGAACAAACACAGTCTCTATGTGATAATATCTAGGTGAAAGAGTCTCTATGTGTTGGGATTTATCTGATTCTGGTGACGTGAGACAGCTAGCAGACGGTCGGTTTAGCCAGTAGTTTGTCTGCTTCCTGACCTGGGCCCCAGTTAGTCAAGGTTTAGCTCTAAGACCATGTGCCAAATTACTAGAGAGAAGAGCGGCACCACTCCAGGAGGGATGGATGCCATCCTTCTTCAACAGATCAGGTCTGCCCCAAAAGCTTTTCCAATTGTCCATGAACCCTATGTTATTTTTTTATGGACACCACTCAGACAACCAGCCATTGAGTGATGATAGTCTGCTAAGTATCTCATCAGTCCTTTTAACGGGAGGGGACCAGGACAAAAAACTTTACATGACATTGTACTTGTGAGTTCACACACCTCTTTAATGTTAATTTTGGTGATCTCCGACTGCCGAAGTCGAACATTGTTAGTGCCGCCGGGAATAATAATCTTAGAGAATTTACGACTAGCTTTAGCCAGCACTTTTAAATTTGCTTTGATGTCAGGCGCTCTGGCTCCCGGTAAACATGTGACTATGGTGGCCGGGCGTATCTATTTTCACGCCCGTGTAATAGAATCGCCAATAACTAGGCACTTTCAACAGGATTCTCAGTGGGTGCGCTACTGAGTGGGGAGAACCTGTTTGATGTTCTAATCGGAACGGAAGAGTGTTTTTTTTTTTATCCACGACTATGCCGTCTCACCGTTACCTAGTTGCCCTAGTCGCATCCAAAGAAGCGTCTAAAGCTGTTACATTCTCACTACTCTCAAATAAAGTCTGGATGCGTGTCTCTAATTCGGAAATCTTCTCCGTCAGCCTGACTATCTCCTTACATTTATCACATGTGAAGCCCTGTTCGCCAACGGAGACAGATACACTAAACACGAAACATGCGGTGCAAGTGACAATGACGGAGAAGAAGAAATGGCTTACCGTATTTGTTGATTAATCCAACTTACCAAAGTTGTTTGATGGAGTCTATTTACTAATCCAACTCACCACAGTTGTTTAATGAACTCAGAAAACAGGAGACCCGGGTGCAGAGATGGCAAGTTAAAGCTAACATTGTGATATTGATTTAGATTAAAAGCTAGCAATGTCAAATTTAACGTGATAGGCAGTATTAAACAATATATGATGATGAGTAAGTTATATTTAGCAGTATATACAACAAAGAAAAGATATCAAAAACAAGCATGTTGTCCTTACCCAGATGACCTAAACTAGTATATTGCCACTACCTGCATAAGCCAAAACAACAAGCATGTTGCCAGTACCCACATAAGCCATAGCAACAAGCATGTTGCCAATACCCGCATAAGCCATAGCAACAAGCATGTCGCCAATACCCGCATAAGCCATAGCAACAAGCATGTTGCCAATACCCGCATAAGCCATAGCAACATGCATGTTGCAAATACCTGAAGCTTAAGCAGCAGCATTTTCCATGAATGATATGCCATCTGGAATAAAGAAAGTGAAGACTGAGTTATCAAAATGAATCAGGCCCTGCTTGCTTATGGTTGTATATCAGCAGTTCCAGTTCTTGAGTGGTGAATGCTACCACCACCTGCTGGCGTGGACCGTTATTCCTCTCCTGTAGGTGCAGATGTGCATGCCTGTTTCTGTAGTCTTGTGGTAAACCTTCATCCGTGCAAGCTGTCTTTAATAATCTTTACTCAAAATGTGAAGATGTCTTCCTCTGGAATGGTGTTCCTTCTCTGACATCTGCATAAACAGCTTGGATTCACATCTGCCTCCTTCCTGTGAAATATGCTGATGATCTAACAGTCACTGAGCTTCTAATGGGATCTCTTCCTGGGCTAACCCAGAAGGCCTTGGATTCAGTGGCGGAATGGGGACAATGAATGGAACTAAGACAGTGGACATGGTCATCAGTGCTAGGAATGAGGAAAACATTCCCTGTCCGTCATCTCTTGTTCTTTCAGGACATGTAATTAGTAGAGTTTCCACCTTTTAAACTGCTTGGAGTTCATATCTCTTCCGATCATGGGACGTTCACATTAAGTACATGATTACAAAAGTACGTCCTAGAATATACTATCTTTGTGTTGCTAAAAAAAGCGGGTCTCCATTGGGATGTTTTAAGACAAATATATTTGACTTTTATGCGGCCAGTTCTGGAGGACGCTAGCCCAGTATGGGGTGGATTACCTAAAGGTCTCTCTGATGAGTTAGGGAGGGTTCAAAAACGTTGCAGCCGGATAAGAGGTATTCTGACGAAGCCACCTTACGTACATTTACTAAATTAACTAAGGGCAATTCATCACCACTGCACTGCTTCCTGTCTGTGGCTCCAACACACAGTTATCTACTAGGAAATTTGCAAAAGTGCCCAGGAGTAAAACAAAAGACATGAACTTTCTTTTATCCCACATGCTCTTAAATTGCTTTACAAATAACTTTTAGGTGTCTGATTGCATGAAGTCTATTTCTGCTATTTTTTCTGTGTATTTGGGCTGTATTACCTCACAGAATTTAACGAGAATATTATTATGTCAGAATTATTTGATTTTACTTGCTTTTTAGATTGTTTTAAACCAGGCATATAATGCTAGTTAATATTTCAGCATGTCTACAAGCAAAGCAGAATGCACCAAACATCTTACCCAAAGTACTTTGGGCAAGCTCCAAACCTGAGCATGAACCTTTTATTTGTCTTCAATATGACAAATCTGACCAACTGGAATCAAGAAAATCACATGCGTATAATTTTGAGAACCAATGAGAATCTTCTGGTAGCGAAGCTCCCATTGGGGCAAGTCTGGAGAATCATGACTGTTAATGAAGAGGGAGGGATTATCGTTAATTAGCCAAAATCTGTAGAATACAAAAAGACCAAAGGGCAGCATCTCAACAGTGTGACTAGCTGTTGAACAATGGCAGGAAGTTGGTGTGCAGCGCAATCTCTGGCACTTTGTGTGTGGTTTTGTGCTTTCTGTCATGCTGTTCCACAGTGGAGTAATCTGCCCCAGAATCCTCAAGCTCTGATGTTACAGAAAACTGACCCGCGGTTCAACAGCAAGCTAGTCAGCAGTTTCTCAGCGGGTTCAACAGCAAGCTAGTCAGCAGTTTCCTCAGCAGGTTCAACAGCAAGTTTCAGCAGGTTCCTCAGCAGCAGGTTCAACAGCAAGCTAGTCAGCAGTTTCAGCGGGTTCAACAGCAAGCTAGTCAGCAGTTTCTCAGCGGGTTCAACAGCAGGCTAGTCAGCAGGTTCAACCGCAAGCAGTCAGCAGTTTCTCAACGGGTTCAACAGCAGGCTAGTCAGCAGTTTCCTCAGCAGGTTCAACAGCAAGCTAGTCAGCAGTTTCCTCAACGGGTTCAACAGCAGGCTAGTCAGCAGTTTCAGCAGGTTCAACAGCAAGCTAGTCAGCAGTTTCCTCAGAAGGTTCAACCTAAGCAGCCAGTGGTGCAGGAAGAGCCCCTTGACAAATGTGTTGTAGCTGATTCTGAGCAGATCCAATGTGGCCCACCTGGTATCAGTGGTGCTGAGTGTGGAACTCTCAACTGCTGCTTTAACGGACAGCAGTGTTACTATGGGAAGGCAGGTAAGAGTGTTGAGTCAATGTAAAGGGGTTCATGTTAAACTGCTCCTCGGCAATAACCTGCTCTTGTACCTTGCTCCAGTGACTGTCCAGTGTATAAGAGATGGTCAGTTTGTGGTAGTGGTGGCTAAAGATGTTACTCTGCCTCGATTGAGCCTGGATTCAGTCCGCCTCCTGGGTGGAAACGACCCACCTTGCAGTCCTGTGGGATCCACACCTTCCTTTGCTATATACCAGTTCCCTGTCACTGCATGTGGCACGAGCATGATGGTGAGTAGCTGCTTGTGGTTCTGTTCTGCATGGCTTGGAATGGACTGGATGCCAACAGTTACTATTTGCAGGAGGACAGTGGATATGTGGTGTATGAAAACCGAATGGTCTCCTCATATGAAGTGGGTGTCGGACCACTTGGTTCCATCACAAGGGACAGCCATTTTGAGTAGGTGACTTTATGCTTTAGCGTATTTGTTAGTCCTGACAAATGCTACAAGCTCACTGTTTGTTGTCCAGGCTTCTCTTCCAGTGTAGGTACTCTGCTACTTCTGTGGAAGCTCTGGTTGTGGAGGTCAACCCTGTTCCTGCACCTCCACCAGTAGCTGCTCCTGGACCCTCAGGGTGGAGCTTAGACTGGCAAGCGGTCAATGTGTCACCAAAGGCTGTGCAGAAGGTAAGTGTCTGTTCCAAGTATGGATGATTTTCTAAAACTCCAGGTTGCAACAGTTTCTGGTTAAACGCAGTGTTCTTCCTCAGGGGACGAGGCGCACGCTGTCCTACTACGCTGACGCTGATTATCCGGTCACAAAAGTGCCTGCAGGCGGAGCCTGTGTATGTTGAGGTGCGCATTTTGGAGAGGACTGACCCCAACATTGTCCTGATGCTGGGGCGTTGCTGGGCGACATCAACCCCCAGTCCACTCAGTCTACCCCAGTGGGACCTTCTGGTCGATGGGTGAGTAAGGCTGGTCTTTATCCATCTAGTGTGCTGTAAGGCATTTCTGACTGCCTCTTTGCCGCTCAGCTGCCCTTACCAGGATGACCGCTACCTGACCACATTGGTTCCGGTGGCTGGATCTTCTGGTCTTCAGTTCCCAACCCACTACAAGCGCTTTGTTGTGAAGATGTTCACATTTGTGGATCCAGCATCACTGGCTCCTCTGCAGGAAACCGTATGCTCCGCAGCCTTACCTGAACCCTTGATATTAGTCTTTTATAGTGATTTCTGTGGCTTAACCCTTTTCCCTCTGTTAGATCTTCATCCACTGTAGTACAGCGGTGTGCCATCCCTCTTCTGGCTCCTGTGAGCAAAGCTGCGCTAGGAAAAGTGAGTGCTTGCTGTAAACTGACTGCAGGAACCGTGAGACTTTAGGTTTTTAAATGCCCTTCACGATTCTACCACTTCTCTTACAGGAAGAGATGCTGATGTCAAGACAATCTCTAGTGGACAAACTGTGGTGTCTAGTGGAGAACTTACCCTGGTCATGTGACTTTAGTGGTCTTAATAAACTTCTTGAAACTCAACATCAGTGTCTCTTTGGTATTGGTTTCCAACACCGTTGGCTCTCATGACTTCTCAGTTTGCTTTATTGGGCCACTACTAACCTAAACCCCACTAAGATTTTATTTGCAATGGGTTGACTAAGAGTCCTAAGTACATGAGTAGACTCGTCCCCTCTGTCATAAAGGAGTCAAGGGTCTGTCCATATAACCTCCCCTGTCCACTTGTGGAACACCTCAAACTGGTGACAGGGATTACCCTCAACCTTAGTCGAAAACGCACTTCTGTCAGGACCGCTATCAAAGATGATCGACAATTAGTATATAGTTTAGCTTGGTAGCATGGTTCTGTTCTGGGCAAGAACTCCCTGCACATCATGGATGAGCGCAGTGATAAACCCCCAAAACCAATGCTGATTATCCCCAATCACAACTAATGAAAGCCACAAGCATGCTGCCAATAATATTGGTAAGCATCAAATCACCTTTTGTCCAATTGTTTCAAAGCAGCTTCACAGTGTTAACAGGAAAATAATGCAACAGAATTTGATTTGGCTGTACAGCTGCTCTGGAGAAAAGTGTTGTCTGGCTAATTTTATCAGTGTCAATGCAGGCAGATCAGTAATATAGTTGAAACTTGGGTGTCCCCAACTGAGCAAGGTGACAGTGGCAAGGAACCAAAACTCTTCCAGGGCCAGAATGGAGAGAAAAAAACCTTGGGAGAAACCAGGCTCAGTCGGGTGCCAGTTCTTCTCTGGCCGATGAACAATGTATGATAATTCTGGTAACGTTGCAGGTCTTAAGTCATAGTAGGTAAATAGATATTTGAAAGATTGGAGTCGCCATGCCAGAGATGGGTTTAATGAGGATGTCGTGTTGAGGCGGCATTTACAGGAGAGAGTTTAATTGACACGCCTCTGCAGACACTTCAGGGATGCGTTGGTCACGCCCAGGCGCAGGTCCACCAGCTGACTGCAGTAAACCTCGGGATAATCAGAGAGACTAACATTAGCGTAGATGCTATTCTTCTTATGATGTAACGAGTACATCAGGTGTTATGCAGCCTGAGATGTCGCCGCTCTGCTGCAGAATTTCAATGGTATCAACATTTATACCATGTGACAGTATTAGGTCTAAAGTATGATTACAGCGATGAGTGGGTCCTGACACATGTTGCCTTGCTCCAATAGAGTTTAGAATGTCTCTAAATGCCAATCCCAATGCGTCTTTTCATTGTCTACATGGATATTAAAATCACCAACAATTAGTGCTTTATCTGCAGCCAGTACTAACTCTGATAGAAAATCAGCAAATTCTTTAATAAAGTCTGTATTGTGGCCTGTATACAGTAGCCAACACAAATGTCAAACGGGATTTATCAATTACACTACATAACGCTACATAAAGCACCAAGACTTCAAAGGAATTATATTTGAAACTAGACGCCTGAGTAATACTGAAGATATTATTATAAATTACAGCAACCTTTACCTTTCAGACGCAGCTCGTGTTTTATAATAATAATCTTGGGGGTGGACTCATTTAAAGTAATGTAGTCGTCAGGTTTTAGCCAGGTTTCTGTCAAATACAGCACATCTAGATTATTATCTGTAATCATATCATTAACAATAAGTGCTTTTGGGGAAAGGGATCAAGTATTCAGCAACCCGAGCTTTATCATTTGTTCATCTGTATTATATCTGTTGTTTATTTGTTGGACATCAATTACGTTTTTACTGTTGAATGGTTTTGATGGTTTTTTTTGTATTTACTAATTCGGGGGAACAAACACAGTCTCTATGTGATAATATCTAGGTGAAAGAGTCTCTATGTGTTGGGATTTATCTGATTCTGGTGACGTGAGACAGCTAGCAGACGGTCGGTTTAGCCAGTTTGTCTGCTTCCTGACCTGGGCCCCAGTTAGTCAAGGTTTAGCTCTAAGACCATGTGCCAAATTACTAGAGAGAAGAGCGGCACCACTCCAGGAGGGATGGATGCCATCCTTCTTCAACAGATCAGGTCTGCCCCAAAAGCTTTTCCAATTGTCCATGAACCCTATGTTATTTTATGGACACCACTCAGACAACCAGCCATTGAGTGATGATAGTCTGCTAAGTATCTCATCAGTCCTTTTAACGGGAGGGGACCAGGACAAAAACTTTACATGACATTGTACTTGTGAGTTCACACACCTCTTTAATGTTAATTTTGGTGATCTCCGACTGCCGAAGTCGAACATTGTTAGTGCCGCCGGGAATAATAATCTTAGAGAATTTACGACTAGCTTTAGCCAGCACTTTTAAATTTGCTTTGATGTCAGGCGCTCTGGCTCCCGGTAAACATGTGACTATGGTGGCCGGCGTATCTATTTTCACGCCCGTGTAATAGAATCGCCAATAACTAGGCACTTTCAACAGGATTCTCAGTGGGTGCGCCACTGAGTGGGGAGAACCTGTTTGATGTTCTAATCGAACGGAAGAGTGTTTTTTTTTATCCACGACTATGCCGTCTCACCGCTACCTAGTTGCCCTAGTCGCATCCAAAGAAGCGCCTAAAGCTGTTACATTCTCACTACTCTCAAATAAAGTCTGGATGCGTGTCTCTAATTCGGAAATCTTCTCCGTCAGCCTGACTATCTCCTTACATTTATCACATGTGAAGCCCTGTTCGCCAACGGAGACAGATACACTAAACACGAAACATGCGGTGCAAGTGACAATGACGGGAGAAGAAGAAATGGCTTACCGTATTTGTTGATTAATCCAACTTACCAAAGTTGTTTGATGGAGTCTATTTACTAATCCAACTCACCACAGTTGTTTAATGAACTCAGAAAACAGGAGACCCGGGTGCAGAGATGGCAAGTTAAAGCTAACATTGTGATATTGATTTAGATTAAAAGCTAGCAATGTCAAATTTAACGTGATAGGCAGTATTAAACAATATATGATGATGAGTAAGTTATATTTAGCAGTATATACAACAAAGAAAAGATATCAAAAAACAAGCATGTTGTCCTTACCCAGATGACCTAAACTAGTATATTGCCACTACCTGCATAAGCCAAAACAACAAGCATGTTGCCAGTACCCACATAAGCCATAGCAACAAGCATGTTGCCAATACCCGCATAAGCCATAGCAACAAGCATGTCGCCAATACCCAAGATAAGCCATAGCAACAAGCATGTTGCCAATACCCGCATAAGCCATAGCAACATGCATGTTGCAAATACCTGAAGCTTAAGCAGCAGCATTTTCCATGAATGATATGCCATCTGGAATAAAGAAAGTGAAGACTGAGTTATCAAAATGAATCAGGCCCTGCTTGCTTATGGTTGTATATCAGCAGTTCCAGTTCTTGAGTGGTGAATGCTACCACCACCTGCTGGCGTGGACCGTTATTCCTCTCCTGTAGGTGCAGATGTGCATGCCTGTTTTCTGTAGTCTTGTGGTAAACCTTCATCCGTGCAAGCTGTCTTTAATAATCTTTACTCAAAATGTGAAGATGTCTTCCTCTGGAATGGTGTTCCTTCTCTGACATCTGCATAAACAGCTTGGATTCACATCTGCCTCCTTCCTGTGAAATATGCTGATGATCTAACAGTCACTGAGCTTCTAATGGGATCTCTTCCTGGGCTAACCCAGAAGGCCTTGGATTCAGTGGCGGAATGGGGACAATGAATGGAACTAAGACAGTGGACATGGTCATCAGTGCTAGGAATGAGGAAAACATTCCCTGTCCGTCATCTCTTGTTCTTTCAGGACATGTAATTAGTAGAGTTTCCACCTTTTAAACTGCTTGGAGTTCATATCTCTTCCGATCATGGGACGCTCACATTAAGTACATGATTACAAAAGTACGTCCTAGAATATACTATCTTTGTGTTGCTAAAAAGCGGGTCTCCATTGGGATGTTTTAAGACAAATATATTTGACTTTTATGCGGCCAGTTCTGGAGGACGCTAGCCCAGTATGGGGTGGATTACCTAAAGGTCTCTCTGATGAGTTAGGGAGGGTTCAAAAACGTTGCAGCCGGATAAGAGGTATTCTGACGGCCACCTTACGTACATTTACTAAATTAACTAAGGGCAATTCATCACCACTGCACTGCTTCCTGTCTGTGGCTCCAACACACAGTTATCTACTAGGAAATTTGCAAAAGTGCCCAGGAGTAAAACAAAAGACATGAACTTTCTTTTATCCCACATGCTCTTAAATTGCTTTACAAATAACTTTTAGGTGTCTGATTGCATGAAGTCTATTTCTGCTATTTTTTCTGTGTATTTGGGCTGTATTACCTCACAGAATTTAACGAGAATATTATTATGTCAGAATTATTTGATTTTACTTGCTTTTTAGATTGTTTTAAACCAGGCATATAATGCTAGTTAATATTTCAGCATGTCTACAAGCAAAGCAGAATGCACCAAACATCTTACCCAAAGTACTTTGGGCAAGCTCCAAACCTGAGCATGAACCTTTTTATTTGTCTTCAATATGACAAATCTGACCAACTGGAATCAAGAAAATCACATGCGTATAATTTTGAGAACCAATGAGAATCTTCTGGTAGCGGAAGCTCCCATTGGGGCAAGTCTGGAGAATCATGACTGTTAATGAAGAGGAGGGATTATCGTTAATTAGCCAAAATCTGTAGAATACAAAAAGACCAAAGGGCAGCATCTCAACAGTGTGACTAGCTGTTGAACAATGGCAGGAAGTTGGTGTGCAGCGCAATCTCTGGCACTTTGTGTGTGGTTTTGTGCTTTCTGTCATGCTGTTCCACAGTGGAGTAATCTGCCCCAGAATCCTCAAGCTCTGATGTTACAGAAAACTGACCCGCTGGTTCAACAGCAAGCTAGTCAGCAGTTTCTCAGCGGGTTCAACAGCAAGCTAGTCAGCAGTTTCCGGGTCAGCAGGTTCAACAGCAAGCTAGTCAGCAGTTTCTCAGCGGGTTCAACAGCAAGCTAGTCAGCAGTTTCCTCAGCGGGTTCAACAGCAGGCTAGTCAGCAGGTTCAACCGCAAGGTAGTCAGCAGTTTCCTCAACGGGTTCAACAGCAGGCAGGCTAGGTTCAACAGCAGTTTCCTCAACGGGTTCAACAGCAGGCTAGTCAAGTTTCAGCAGGTTCAACAGCAAGCTAGTCAGCAGTTTCCTCAGAAGGTTCAACCTAAGCAGCCAGTGGTGCAGGAAGAGCCCCTTGACAAATGTGTTGTAGCTGATTCTGAGCAGATCCAATGTGGCCCACCTGGTATCAGTGGTGCTGAGTGTGGAACTCTCAACTGCTGCTTTAACGGACAGCAGTGTTACTATGGGAAGGCAGGTAAGAGTGTTGAGTCAATGTAAAGGGGTTCATGTTAAACTGCTCCTCGGCAATAACCTGCTCTTGTACCTTGCTCCAGTGACTGTCCAGTGTATAAGAGATGGTCAGTTTGTGGTAGTGGTGGCTAAAGATGTTACTCTGCCTCGATTGAGCCTGGATTCAGTCCGTCTCCTGGGTGGAAACGACCCACCTTGCAGTCCTGTGGGATCCACACCTTCCTTTGCTATATACCAGTTCCCTGTCACTGCATGTGGCACGAGCATGATGGTGAGTAGCTGCTTGTGGTTCTGTTCTGCATGGCTTGGAATGGACTGGATGCCAACAGTTACTATTTGCAGGAGGACAGTGGATATGTGGTGTATGAAAACCGAATGGTCTCCTCATATGAAGTGGGTGTCGGACCACTTGGTTCCATCACAAGGGACAGCCATTTTGAGTAGGTGACTTTATGCTTTAGCGTATTTGTTAGTCCTTGACAAATGCTACAAGCTCACTGTTTGTTGTCCAGGCTTCTCTTCCAGTGTAGGTACTCTGCTACTTCTGTGGAAGCTCTGGTTGTGGAGGTCAACCCTGTTCCTGCACCTCCACCAGTAGCTGCTCCTGGACCCCTCAGGGTGGAGCTTAGACTGGCAAGCGGTCAATGTGTCACCAAAGGCTGTGCAGAAGGTAAGTGTCTGTTCCAAGTATGGATGATTTTCTAAAACTCCAGGTTGCAACAGTTTCTGGTTAAACGCAGTGTTCTTCCTCAGGGGACGAGGCGTGACGCGTCCTACTACGCTGACGCTGATTATCCGGTCACAAAAAGTCCTGCGGGAGCCTGTGTATGTTGAGGTGCGCATTTTGGAGAGGACTGACCCCAACATTGTCCTGATGCTGGGGCGTTGCTGGGCGACATCAACCCCCAGTCCACTCAGTCTACCCCAGTGGGACCTTCTGGTCGATGGGTGAGTAAGGCTGGTCTTTATCCATCTAGTGTGCTGTAAGGCATTTCTGACTGCCTCTTTGCCGCTCAGCTGCCCTTACCAGGATGACCGTTACCTGACCACATTGGTTCCGGTGGCTGGATCTTCTGGTCTTCAGTTCCCAACCCACTACAAGCGCTTTGTTGTGAAGATGTTCACATTTGTGGATCCAGCATCACTGGCTCCTCTGCAGGAAACCGTATGCTCGCAGCCTTACCTGAACCCTTGATATTAGTCTTTTATAGTGATTTCTGTGGCTTAACCCTTTTCCCCTCTGTTAGATCTTCATCCACTGTAGTACAGCGGTGTGCCATCCCTCTTCTGGCTCCTGTGAGCAAAGCTGCGCTAGGAAAAGTGAGTGCTTGCTGTAAACTGACTGCAGGAACCGTGAGACTTTAGGTTTTTAAATGCCCTTCACGATTCTACCACTTCTCTTACAGGAAGAGATGCTGATGTCAAGACAATCTCTAGTGGACAAACTGTGGTGTCTAGTGGAGAACTTACCCTGGTCATGTGACTTTAGTGGTCTTAATAAACTTCTTGAAACTCAACATCAGTGTCTCTTTGGTATTGGTTTCCAACACCGTTGGCTCTCATGACTTCTCAGTTTGCTTTATTGGGCCACTACTAACCTAAACCCCACTAAGATTTTATTTGCAATGGGTTGACTAAGAGTCCTAAGTACATGAGTAGACTCGTCCCCTCTGTCATAAAGGAGTCAAGGGTCTGTCCATATAACCCTCCCTGTCCACTTGTGGAACACCTCAAACTGGTGACAGGGATTACCTCAACCTTAGTCGAAAACGCACTTCTGTCAGGACCGCTATCAAAGATGATCGACAATTAGTATATAGTTTAGCTTGGTAGCATGGTTCTGTTCTGGGCAAGAACTCCCTGCACATCATGGATGAGCGCAGTGATAAACCCCAAAACCAATGCTGATTATCCCCAATCACAACTAATGAAAGCCACAAGCATGCTGCCAATAATATTGGTAAGCATCAAATCACCTTTTTGTCCAATTGTTTCAAAGCAGCTTCACAGTGTTAACAGGAAAATAATGCAACAGAATTTGATTTGGCTGTACAGCTGCTCTGGAGAAAAGTGTTGTCTGGCTAATTTTATCAGTGTCAATGCAGGCAGATCAGTAATATAGTTGAAACTTGGGTGTCCCCAACTGAGCAAGGTGACAGTGGCAAGGAACCAAAACTCTTCCAGGGCCAGAATGGAGAGAAAAAAACCTTGGGAGAAACCAGGCTCAGTCGGGTGCCAGTTCTTCTCTGGCCGATGAACAATGTATGATAATTCTGGTAACGTTGCAGGTCTTAAGTCATAGTAGGTAAATAGATATTTGAAAGATTGGAGTCGTCATGCCAGAGATGGGTTTAATGAGGATGTCGTGTTGAGGCGGCATTTACAGGAGAGAGTTTAATTGACACGCCTCTGCAGACACTTCAGGGATGCGTTGGTCACGTCCAGGCGCAGGTCCACCAGCTGACTGCAGTAAACCTCGGGATAATCAGAGAGACTAACATTAGCGTAGATGCCATTCTTCTTATGATGTAACGAGTACATCAGGTGTTATGCAGCCTGAGATGTCGTCGCTCTGCTGCAGAATTTCAATGGTATCAACATTTATACCATGTGACAGTATTAGGTCTAAAGTATGATTACAGCGATGAGTGGGTCCTGACACATGTTGCCTTGCTCCAATAGAGTTTAGAATGTCTCTAAATGCCAATCCCAATGCGTCTTTTTCATTGTCTACATGGATATTAAAATCACCAACAATTAGTGCTTTATCTGCAGCCAGTACTAACTCTGATAGAAAATCAGCAAATTCTTTAATAAAGTCTGTATTGTGGCCTGTATACAGTAGCCAACACAAATGTCAAACGGGATTTATCAATTACACTACATAACGCTACATAAAGCACCAAGACTTCAAAGGAATTATATTTGAAACTAGACGCCTGAGTAATACTGAAGATATTATTATAAATTACAGCAACCTTTACCTTTCAGACGCAGCTCGTGTTTATAATAATAATCTTGGGGGGTGGACTCATTTAAAGTAATGTAGTCGTCAGGTTTTAGCCAGGTTTCTGTCAAATACAGCACATTGTAAGGACCGGTTTTACTGCTAAGACAAAAGCTGAGATCCAACACCCTGCATTAAAACAATAAAACTCAATCTGAAGAGAAGATCTCACAGAGAAACTGTAGGACACCGCCCTGACCAAAACCCTCTCCCCTCTCTACCTCCCTTTCCCTTCCCCTGATTCAAGTCCCAGAATGCAGATATACTACATATGATTTATCTTGTGAATCTATTGTTTTATCCCTTTCATGTCTGGTGTCTTTTTAAAGGTCATAGTGCGATTGGTAAAATGGTCTCAACATCACTGAAGTCACTGATAGGGTTAGAAAGATTGAAACATATGAGACTTGTGTTCTCTTTTTGAGTGGTCTCTCCAAAGATATCTGATCTTCTCCCCCCAAACTAGGTGTTTGTGCTGCACATATTTACAACCCTTTGTTCTGGTCTGGGTATTTAAGGAAGGGTAGCAGGGCTGCCATTTGGGAATATTCTGTAGACAGAAGCCCCCATGCAGTGTTGTGTCAGTGTCATAAGAGACACTCACACACACTGTATGTATTGTGCCAGATATGACTCTTTGAAACTATTTTCATATTACTTAATTGTATTTTATGCTGAAAGTTGTGTACCATGGATTCATGTTTAATTATGTTCTTTAAGTTCTGTCTGGCCAAAATAAATGTTAATCTTGATTTATTCTGTATTTTTCATAAATCATTACTCAAGTAGTGTCGCATGAGGAGTTGTAGGAGTTTCCGTAAATCTTTCTGTCAGGGCAGATTCATACCGAGGACCCCATGACCGGAGCATGGCGCTAAGCATGAGGGACAATCTGATTTCTGGGTGTCACTGTTATTATCAAGTTACAGCTCTCGTGACTATTGCTAAAATTACACTTTCTGTTATGAGTAAGCATTTGCGACTCACTTAAAGGTAAAATAGTTCACTCTGTAATCCTCTGTAATCTCAGAACTGACTAATTTAAGCGTCCGTGAGGTAATGTAATTATAATCGCGAGCATTATCCTCTGAGCGACTCCGGTCCCATGGAGGAACGAGTATTTGAAATTAAGAGATACTAAGAGAAATCAAAGATCTAAATTAAATCACAACTAAAACTTATGATCAGCTGTTAAGTTACAATATAACAAATGTAACAAAGTTACAAAAGAATTGGAGTAAGATCAAATTATTCATGGAGTCAGATTTAAAATTCGATGGTCATAAATTAAGTGAATCCAACAGAAGTGCTGAGAAGGCATTCAAAGAGATCTCCCAGGGGGACCTGAGTGTGATAATGATCACAATACAGCAGATTGAGTAAACACAACTGCAAATAACAGCTTAAGGTGGAACGGGTCTGACTGCATTTATACACCAGCAGTCAGACTTGACCATTATAAATCAGTTTACTTGACTCTTTTTCCTTTACAGAAACATAATCATGATGATGATCCATGTCTTTGTAAACTAAAACAAATTTCTCTCATAATGGCATAAAACCTTAACAGATTAAAGCCATATGCAACAAATCTGTCTGGCTAAGGCTATTAAAGAAAAAATAAGATAGCACCATCTATCTTAGTGAAATTTGTGTAAAGGTCCAATATTAGACTGTGTTTCTCTCTGTGTTTCTCTCTCTGTGTTCGTTTTCCTTTTCAGGCTGATGGCTGCCACTCTTCAGACCCAGACTCCACAAGGGTCTGGGCTGGCTGCATCAGCCAGGATACAACACACACAACTCTAACATAGGAGATGGGAGGAAGATACTTCATGAAGCCATTCACAATCCCACAGCACACATAGCTACATGGCTTCCCAGCAAAAACTGAACTAAATTATACAGCACAGATTATGGTAGGATAGACACCACCCATATCCTATACACAACATACACACACACACACTTTTAACTCTAAAACCACACAACATCTCTCTACCTGGAATAGATCATTAGACTATCCAGGGCAAAATCATTAATATAATGCAAATCTATCATACATTATTCACCTTCATACATATAGGACAAGGCAATTATTTTCTATAATTCCTTTCAGTTATGTTGAACAAGTTTATGGCTTACAGCCATGTCAACTTTCTATATGTATTCCATGTAAGGTGCATAAAATATGTGCATGGCTATCAACACACATCAATTGATTGACAATTAATTGATTAGTAAATTGATGGACAAAATCTTTATTATGCCCAGTCATTGGTATTGTTGCAAACTGGGAGGGCCTCCTGTTTCCAACATATCACTAATGACAATGAAAATATATCTAAAAAGAGTTAGATGCAGAGTGCAGGCATTTCTATCAATTAATAAAACAATTCTCAGTCAGACCTGCCTTACCTTATTGAGTGTGTCTTAGTGCTGTACATCAAATGCACAGAAGATGAGTGCAAAAGCTAAAATAGAGATTTTAAATCTCTGTTTCTGTAAATCTCATTCTCTAAGTGATTTGATTGAAATATTAGCTTTCAGTAATGATTTGAAAGTAAAACCAACTGATATAGACACTTTTATAATAACAATTATTAAATTGTGTAATTCCATGTTTAATTATGTGATATATTTTGGATTATGCATACTTCTGGTAAATATACTTGTGATATTGATGTTTTGTTACCTTCCTGTAATTCATCCAGACCACGCTTAAATTCCACTTCCATGTCAGTGGTAGTGAAGAATCTGGCTATCAAATGAGACCTCACTAAATATTTGACCCTGAGAAATGAGACCGTATTTACCACTCGCACTTCTGACATGAGTTTATCATGTTGTTATTCTTATGTTCTTGTGTTTATCCAACAACCTCTCTTTTCCCATCTCACAATAACCAGAAAGTCATCAGTGTTCAATTATTGCATGGTTATTCAGAAGTTGTTCAGGTGTCTCACACACAATGGAGCTTCATCAGTGAAATGATTCCTTCACCCATGGAGATCTGACCTTGCCACGCAAAACCAAAACTTCTGCTTGAAGGTGACTGAGAACTTCTCAAAGGAGTCAGCTACCTAAGAATCTTGGGGAGGACAGGACACAGATGCTTCCTCAAAGTGTAAAGACACTTTCCACTGACACTTTCTGCATGGACAACAGACTTGGGACAACAAGTCATTCTATACAGACTGAAAACGCTATCACAATCAAGTGCAGGTGGAAGCAAACCTGACCAACAGGATCATAGATATCCTGTCCAGTTGCGACAGCATCCAGTCAGCGCAGTACGCTCTACACCTAAAGGGACTTTGTGCCAGAGGTGTGTTTTGCAGTGTTTTCTATCTTCATGTTCAGCCTGTCTTAATGTTGTTATTTCAGGTGACTACTTGATTCCTGCACCCATGGACTTGTGCTGTTAACAAAGGATCAGCACCATGAACACTATGGAAACAACATCCAAAATATGGAAACAGGAATATCCAAATATGTCCCCTTGGAAACTCATATGAATTTGTCCTCTAAGGGCCAGGGGTCAGTCTGTAAGGACTGAAGGCATTGCTAAGACAAAAGCTGAGATCCAACACTAATTCTGCATTAAAACAATAAAAACTCAATCTGAAGAGAAGATTCTCACAGAGAAACTGTAGGATACCGTCTCTGACCAAACTCCTTCCCTCTCTCTCTACCTCCCCTTCCCTTCCCTGATTCAAGTCCCAGAATGCAGATAATATACTACATATGATTTATATCTTGTGAATCTATTGTTTTATCCCTCTTTCCATGTCTGGTGTCTTTTAAAGGTCATAGTGCGATTGGTAAATGGTCTCAACATCACTGAAGTCACTGATAGGGTTAGAAAGATTGAAACATATGAGACTTGTGTTCTCTTTTTGAGTGGTCTCTCCAAAGATATTCTGATCTTCTCCCCAAACTAGTAAAAGTTTGTGTTGCAAATAGTTACAAACCTTTGTTCTGGTCTGGGTATTTAAGGAAGGGTAGCAGGGCTGCCATTTGGGAATATTCTGTAGACAGAAGTTCTCATGCAGTAAGTTGTGTCAGTGTCATGGGCAGAGACACTCACACACACTGTATGCATTATGCCGATATGACTCCTTGAAACTATTATCACATTACTTAACAGTATTTTATGGCTGAAAGTTGTGTACTCATGGATTCGTTTTCTAATTATGTTCTTAAGTTCTGTCTGGCCAAAATAAATGCTAACTTTGGATTTATCTCTGCATTTTTCATAAATCATTACTCGGGCGAAAAGTCGCATGAGGAGTTTGTGTAGGAGTTTCCGTAAATCTTTCTGTCAGGCAGACTCATACCCAGGACCCCATGACCGGAGCATGACGCTAAGCATGAGGGGCAATCTGATTTCTGACTGTCACTGTTATTAACAAGTTGCAGCTGTGACTATTGCTAAAATTACACTTTCTGTTATGAGTGTTATTTGGCGATCATCAAAGGTAAAATAGTTCACTCTGGTAATCCTCTCTGTAATATCAGAACTGACTAATTTGCGCCCGTGAGGTAAATGTAATTATAATCGGCGAGCATTATCTCTCTGAGCTTAATTCAATCTGCATGGAGGAAACTTGGTACTTGAAATTAAGAGATACTAAGAGAAATTAAAGATCTAAAATTAAACTACAACTAAAACTTAAGGATCAGCCATGGTTAGAAATGTAAATAAAATGTAAATAAAAGTTACAAAGAATTGGAGTAAGATCAAAATTATCTATGGAGCCAGATTTAAAATTCGGCGGTCATATAAATTAAGCGAATCCAACAGAAGTGCTGAGAAAGACGCATACGCGAGAAGTCCTTTCACCAGGCCAAGTAGATTCGGGCCCTTGGGCTAACGGATGGACTCCAGTTTATCTGGCCTTCATGATGCTGTTAAGTAAGGCCAGCATAAACAAACACCTGACACGGCATTCATTGTCGCGATTTACTCTTCAACGGGCTAAAACCAAAGAAAGTCCTGCTAAACTTTCACCAGCACGTCTCTGTCCTACAAGGAGCAAACAAGCTGATCACTGCTACTCCGCTCAAGAACGCTTCAAAGCGCCGTCACTTCCAGCGCTTGGCAAATCGGATCATGCTGCCATTTTTCCCTACCCGAATACAAACAAAAGCTCGTTTCAGAACCCCCCGTGAGGCGGGAAGTTGGGCGCTGGTCACCCCACTCAGAGACCGCGCCAGGCAGCTCTAGACGCATGTGATTGGGGACATGTTTCTCGAAGTAGTTCAGCTGATGTCAAACAGTTCACATGAAGCGGGCGCTTTGCTTTCATCAACACGCTTACAGAGCAAGCGTACGCAAACAATAACAATAATCAGCCTCCTCAAATCAGAAACCGTGGGTGGACAATCCAACTGCTGGTCGCAGTGAACACACGCACTGCCGCCATAACGCCCGGTTCTTTCAGGAATATGACTGAATACAGATCGCCCTGTTATGGGCTCTCAGATATGCAGTTAAAGCCGCAAAACTCAAGCTATAAAGATCGAAAGTGGAGTCTTCATTTCCAACTCAATCGCATCAGCGCGCATGTGGCAGGGTCTGAGGTCCATCTGCTCGCTTTGATCTGCAACTTCGCAGAGGCCGTGAGCTGACCTCGCTGTTTTCAGAATGAGTTAAACTCTCTTCTACGCCGCTGGATCGTAAATCGCGGCAACGCCGACCGCCAAGTGGCGCCAAGCTAGAGGAAATTACTCAGGAGCAGCAAATAACCACGCGGATCTCGGTCCCGGAGGATGAAGTTCGAGAGCACTAAGCCGGTGGACGCTGGTGGAAAGCTGCCGGACAGATGGTATTTCAGGTCGTGGTTCTGGCGGTCCCGTGTGCTGATCAGTCACGCCGGTTGTTTACATCTATCTTTAATGAGTCCTCCGCTACATCTGTGGTCCCCACCGCCTCTTCAAAAATCCACCATCATCCCCTGTCCTTGAACAACAGTAAACCCTCTTGCCTAAAATGACTATCAGTCCAGTGGCTCTCACTGTACTATAGTCACAAGTGAAGGTCTTTGAGGAGACTCCATTAAAAAACACCATTTGGCGCCTCTTCATTCCTGACATTCTCTGGGACCCTCTTCAGTTTGTCTCATCATTCCAATAGATCGACTGAAGATGCCATCTCTCATGTCCTCCACTCTCCTCACTCACATCGACAGCAAAAGTGGAAATCACGTAAGACTGCTATTTAATATTGACCACATAGCCTCAAAGCCTTTTACACCATAGTTCCCATCAAGCTAACTCTTACAAAACTCCTGGATCTCGGCCTGAATCCTTCTCTGTCGGGCTGGATTGAGGACTCTCACTGGCAGGCCTCAGGTGGTGAGAATAGGCCACAGTCCACCTCCCCTCCTCCATCTCCTGAGTGAGGGAGCTCCACAGGGCTGGTGTCCTGAGCCCCCGCTCTACTCTCTCTATACGCATGACTGTTTGTCCACACACAGCTCCACCTCTGGTCATCAAATTTGCTGATGATATCATGCTGTCCTGGGCCTCATTTCCAACAAATAATGAGATCAGATACTTGAAGTTGAAGTTGAAGTTGAAGTTGAAGTTTATTCACATTAAGGCTACTGCATACATAAGTGCCAGTATAACTTAAATGAAGTTTGGAGCAAGCCTCCGGGTCGCAGCCTATTATCCAGGCGCCACCCACGCCTCTCCAGAAATACAAGAATGCAATTTAGCAAGCATTACATAGCAAAACACAACAAAACATAAACATAAACATAAACATGATACAGTAACACGTGGTCACGCATGGATTTTTTTTGTATGGAGGAGAGGAGATAGATAAACAGGCAGACGGTTGAGGTGGATCTGTAGGCTGTGTATGGTGCGAGTGAGTCTGGAGGATTGTGTTGTGTGGAGAATGTTAGCCATAACTTCAGATGTTTTCTAGTTCAGTTCTATGGTTTGTCCTTGAAGGAGATAAGGCACAGGAAGATAGCAGACAGTCGTTCGCTGACCTCCCAACCGAGAGATAGGACCAAGTGAGGTCTGCTGGGCTAGTTGATTAGGTCAGCAAATACAATTTATTATCTAATCCATTTGATGATCTTCGTAATTTGTCCGACTACAATCAATCAATCAACTGACGGTTCAGCATTCGCGTCTGCCTGTGCAGTTTCAGACATTACTGCTCCAGCCTCATGGCCAGACCGTTACAGTCCGTAAAAGTTCACCGATCTGACCTCCCCGATGGAGCCCACTCTCCCCGCGATCCGCAGTCCGACTGGCGC
>JAGHMJ010000032.1:1295247-1307678 GCA_018749465.1 Paracanthobrama guichenoti | reverse complement strand
CTAGTAAATGAATCTTGGTTTAAGATTGTTCAGATGTTTTTAAATGTAAATAAGACAAAATTACTGATGAACAAAAAATATTTTTGCAGTCTAAAGAGACTGCAATGTACTTAGCCTATAAAAATAATTTGTCAGAAAAGTCACGATTCAAAAGTGATCCAGAAATGTGTGACAATTTGCAGATGCTGATTAAATAATAAATTATAAAATGCAAAAATACTAAACAATTTATATACCAACTATAATGATCAATGTATGTCGCATTGGAAACATTTAAGAGCCAACCGCCACTGACATGTGGCTTGAAATAACAGGTATCAAAGAGTCCCATTTTCTGGGAGAATGACTGGGTATGTAAATGGGTTGTCTAATGCTATTTCATGCATTCTGACTTATTTACACTGTTGAAGACTTGGATTCTCATGCTAAACATGGCTAAAGTTTAAAAAAATTAGTATTTCTGTGCCAAATACACTCCTTCAGGATTCAAACAAGGTTCAGAAAGTGATATTTCAAATCACCAAAACAAACACGCCCCTACCCCAAAAGGGTCTCGCCCCTATTTTGATAGCTCCGCCCCACACATACGTATCCCAGGCAACAACTATCTGCTGTGCCAGCCGGCAAAGGGTATAATGTCATCAATAAATGAAAGCAATGTGTGTTACTATGGTAATCCAGGTCGAATGTTCAGTGAAATAGTCATCCCTTACATCCCAAAAACACAAAGCATGAGCATGACAGTCCAACTAGCGAACATATTACAATTATGACAAGATTAGAGGGTTATATTGATCACTAAAAGAGGAACCAAAGGAAACAAACATATATTAGGAGTTTATTATCTTACTTTTCGGACACTGCGAGCTGACGCTTGAAACAGACAGTGGTTTATAGGATGTCGAAATGACTGGGTCTTTATCATCGCCGAAGTGAACGACGATACGATTGCAAATGAACAAACAAGCGAACATGACACACAGGCATATTCAAGCAAAAGCCAGCATATATTAGTTCTGTGAAACAAAACAAAACCAATGTTACTCACCTATCGAGAAGAAATAAAGCAACCCTCGGCGTCCAATTACAGGTCTTCCCGCTCCTTGAGTTCTCTCCTGAGCTGGAAAGCTGATCCGATATTTACACGGGTCCTACTTCTTGCCTGATCGTAAGCCTTTTTTTGTTTATAGACATTTTCCACTTTTGTTTTTTATCTGCCATCTCTCTTTCTGTCGTCACTCGGCTAATGCTCATCCTGACTGTCGTGCCTTTTGAATAATGACGTGCACTGAGCTCTCTTCTTACTATCATTAGTAGGCACGCCCCTTACTGCTGATTGGCTACAAGTTTGTTTTGGTCCTCGGCTCGAAACACTTTTATAAAGCAGTTTTGAAATAACACTTACCCCACCTTTAAGGAAACAGTGGATGCAGTTTGTTTTTCCGGAGCAGCAACAGAGTTCTTCAAGTGTGTTTGTTTGTTCCTGGCATTTTGGTGACGTATTATTTATAGCCCAGTTTGACGCTGGATTTTTTCGGTCCCAGCTATAAAAGATCCCAGTCATGAGTCGAAACCACAGACTGTAAATAAAACTGCATCAAATGTCTGTGTTTTGTTGGTAATCGGCGCATAAGTGCATATAATGTAACCATCACGAACGTATAGTGAATCAAAAGTTATCCAGGGATAATGCGATGATGTATATTGTGTGTGTGTGTGTGTGTGTGTGCTTGTGACTCTTTAGCTCTGCCCACTGCACACCTCCACAAGCTTGGCTGTTTTCGGAAAGAATCGGTACAACTTATCTGTCTTTTATAAATCTGACTCTTCGGAGATATGAAGGATGCAATAATACTCTATAGGTACTCAACATGAGACTGGCAGAAACTGTGTGTTATGTACCCCTTAAGGGACATAAGCATCACAGAGAAGAGGGGAATCAATATCCCACGCACACACACAAACATATGCAAACACTCTCTGAAATAAGCAGACTCATATTCAGAGCAGTGATACATTAAGCAGAGTTCAGTCGGTGCATCCCATCAGCGTTGGGCGTATGAGAGAAAAACGAATCGAAGCTGAAAAAGAGGATGTCAATCCATTGTTGAGGTCCTTTGTGTCAGTGGAACCATCGCAAGAGTTTGAATGAGAGAAAGAAATAAGGCAGGACATTATCACGCAATTGTGTTTGCCATGCTTGTGCCAAACATAATTCTAGTCCAATCACAGCAAGGTACATTTCCAGAATGCCAAAGTCCTATGGGCCCACTGAGTTACCATCTGTGTACCACTATACCACTCCTAAGCTTAGCCCCCCCACTCCTCCTTCTTTTCCTTTCCTCTCCTAATTCTTGCTCCAGCTTCTTTCCCCTATTTTTGCTTGTTGGCAGAAAGTGAGGCAGTTTGATATAGACAGGATGGATGGAGACATGACCCACCAAACACATAATTGGCTGATTTGAGCTCAGAAGGTACTTGCGACATGATTGGTCTAGAATTGTGCTTTGCAAACGCCTTTTGATTAGGGTTTGGTTTGCATTGCAGAGTGAATGTGATTGCTTAGTAAGATTTGGCTGAGATTTACTTTTGTTTATGTCCAAAGAGTCGCTGACTTGATTGAACAGGATTTTATTCACTTTTAGGTTAATTATTGGTGGTTCTTTAATTACGAACGTTTGCCATGTCATCTTGCGCGCATATTTCAGCATCTAATAAAAATCCCAACATTTCCTGTGCATTTATGTAAATGAAAACACAAAGTTCATACTTCCACATGCACGTGGCGATTCTCTCTACGTAAGACAAGGAAGGTGTGTCATGCGTGATTCTTGCTGAAGGCACCCGGTCACATATAGGCAGATAGAAAAAGATGGTGTGGCTTTAGACTCGCAGTTGTAGCCATGTGAGGCCATATGTCATCTTACACAACATGGTGCTATGAAGACCTTACACCCGAGAGTTGCTCATTGGAGTGTTCAGAATGTGGACTTTTGTCATCTGTTCACAAAGAAGCAAAAAAGTAATGAACTGTTTGCAGAATATATGCACATAGAAAAAGAACAGGTAAAGAGATCAATAAATGTACTTGTACTTTTGAAGATCATTACATTCTCTTCACAGAGTGTACATGACTACTCCTATCTGGATTGGTTTATAAAAATTAATTAACCCCCAGGTTCACAGACAAGGCTTAAACTAGTCCCAGACTAAAATGAATGTTTCAGCTGTTTCAAATGAAAGAAACTTGCAATGACATATCTTAAAATATCTTAAAATATGTCAAGCTTAATCCTGGCTTAGTCTAAGCCCTGTCTGTGAAACCGGGCCAATATGTATTAAAAACAATTAAATTAAATAGTTCAAGTATTTAATAAGCTATTTAATTTTCTCATACTTTTTGACCTGACGGCCCCTCATATAGACTAAGATATTTTCTCTAGCATTTCTGCTGTAATTATGACACTTTTCATGATTAACAGAAACTGTAAAATTATTCTGTATGTTTTAATAAAAATAGTTATTGAGGGGGAAAAGGAAATGCAGTTTCAGTTTACATTAAGATTTTTTTTGTGTTTTTAACATTTTGAAGTTTGCTGAGGCCCCTGGCCCCCCGGATGAGAACAACAGATTTAAAGAATCTCACATGTCATCCCATGAGATGTGAACTCGTTGATGAACTGTGCTAAATAGCAGCCTATTGTCATCTGGGTCAACGACCAAAGGATGATATCGTACCACAGTACAGTTTTGTACATTTTTCACTTTTGGAGATCTGTTGTTTTTATTTGCCATTGACACAGCCACTTGCTGCCATTGAAAGTTTTCTTATGTTGTAATTAGGGATGCACCGATCATGATTTTTCAAGGCTGATTCAGATTTTATTTTACAAGCAACTGGGCCGATTCTGATACCGGTTGCTTTTTTAAAAATCTAATGTATTTGTTGTTTATTTGACAAGTCTGTTTATCAGGCCAAACTGGCCTTAAACACGCAACAAAAAAATCTGTATTTGGAGCAAAAACCATCCGGTTCCGATTAATGGCCGGTCAACAGGTGCATCTCTAATTGTTACCTCTACACATGTCCTGGTCTTTTATTATAATTATGGTTTCATTGTTGTGTGGTGTTGATGGTTTGGTTGTATAGACTTTGAGATCAGAAAGCCTCTTCTGCCTCTTGACTACTTTCTGCCACCAGACTAATAATAAACCCTTGCTGTGTATGAAATTGAATACTTCTCTTCTATATAGTATGCAAAAAAATTGTGGCAATGGCAAATGAGTAGTACAAGTACATCTGAATACATACATAGTATTTGAAAAACAGTAGGTGAAAAGGATGACCTACTTCTTCCGCCAAGATTCTGAAGTGCACATTCGATGGACACTTTACTATCCCATGAGGCCACAGAAGAGCATTTATGAATGGCAGTGAAGCCACGCAACTGATGCTGGTAGATCACATGTCAGCAACAACATGGCAGATGTAGTACGTCTGAAATTAATTTATACTACCCACATTCATACTATATAGAACATACTTTTTTTTAAAGGCTCCTTATTTTGTTTTGTTGAAGAAAATTTTATTTTCTCATAAAATACACTGCACATCACCACATTATTCAATGATTCTCAAACGACTCGATGGATGAATCCCTCCTTTCCACAAGCTTACTCTGCTCTGATTGGCCAGATGGCCCAGTCTGTTGTGATTGGTCTACCGCTTACATCTCACGTCGGAATTATATATGAGTGAGGTGTAAATCTGTGTTTAAAAATGAGGGACCAAACCTCAGTGATTATACACACTGTAAAGACCTTAACAATGGCGTTGATTTTACCATATTAATCTGAGCGCGAGTCTGATGATGAAACACTGGAAGAATTAGTTATTCAACCCGAACCACCATCACAAGAACGACTTGAACAGGACGTTTCACAGTGATACTCTACTCGTTTTGAGATACATATACATATTGCGACTGTAATTTCTCACCATCAGCATTAACAAGTGTGTGTCCATCAACAAACCCGTGTGTATGTTTCTAATTTTTTGAGGTGCACATGCGGGAACTGTATCAATAACAGCACATATGTTAGCCCAGCACTAACACGAATGACTGATGTAACATTAAAGTTTGCTAAACAAATCTTGCTTCATCCTTCATCTTTGCTCAAAGTAGCAAGAACAACAGACAATCTGTATTAATAGACACAGTTTTAGGTAATAATGGCACACAGCTGCTTTTAAGTAGTAACGTGAGTTAGCCGGAAACTTACACAATATAAAACACAAAACTACATAGTTTGCATTATACATATTTTCATAACACCCATTAGAAAATATATACATCAATAATGAATCATACTTACAGGTTGTGATTCTGAGCAAGCTCGTCCAAACAAACTGGGTACTGACCCCCAGAGCAAACATTTTGCGAATACTGTGTGGAACTCCGAGATTTGAGAAGTAAAATGACATGTATGTGGGTATGTCAAGTTGTTTGCAGGCAGACAACTTACAACATAGGCGGGCATCATGCAGATGTCATTTCTAGTGACGTAGAACTGTCACGCAGTAAGATTCGAAACAAAAGCGACTTGTATTGGCGATTCAGAGTTGATTCTTTCTTTTGGGAGACAATAACTTTATTTATCGTGCACTATTGACTTTAAAACTTTGCAGAACGTTTATATTCACAAACAGCGATATTACACACTGCATGAAAGGAAATATTTGAAAAACCATAATAGGGGCACTTTGATGGTTGTTCAAATTCAAATGTAGTACCTGCTCAGACTGTATGCGATTTCAGACACAACGCCTGTGTGCACTTACACCTGTTGAAGTCAGCCCATCAGATTAGATCTTGCCAGATCGAGAAAGCACATTTCAGTTGTGTGTGTGCAGTAATGCCTCAGATGGTCAGTGAGTCTGTGGGCGGTCCGTGGGCAGGCTGTCTGAAGCCCAGACACAGTGGACACATGTATATGGTGTATGTGTTTATTTTTTACATTATGTGTGTGTGGTTTGAGTAATCTGTAAATATATTTCAGGCTGACCACAGCACTGGATACACATTCTTTGGTTTATTTGTGTTGTTTGTTAGTAGCCTGTAAAGATCAGAACAGAGCTCATTTTCTGTTGTTGTGTGTGTGTGTTTGTGTGTGAGCAGGAGTTTGCGGTGTTGACCAAAGAGCTGAATGTATGTCGGGAGCAGCTGCTGGAGAGAGAAGAGGAGATTGCTGAGCTCAAGGCAGAGAGGAACAATACACGGGTCAGTAACCCCATAACCATAATCTGTGTGTGTGAAACAGACATCATATCCTCTTTATATCGCATGTCTGTGTTTGTGCTTTTGTGTTTAGGGTGTTTTTTTGTTTTTTTTAAATGTTTTGGCTGGGGTGCAATATCCTACTCTTGCCATATCATATCAGGGATGTTTCCTCCCAGGAGGCAAGGGAGGCAGTGCTTCTTAAAAAAATGGAAAATAATCCACTGTAGAAAAAAATGACAATGCAAATATTCCAAAATATGCCATTAAAAAGTGTATAAATCATATGTGTATAATGAAAGTGTTAGACAAGTGACACTGTCCATCAGCGACATGAGCGGTTAAAGTTATGGTGGGAAGCAGCGTCTCTCTTGCCTCCCCAT
Source organism: Paracanthobrama guichenoti (assembly GCA_018749465.1). Taxonomy (NCBI): domain Eukaryota; kingdom Metazoa; phylum Chordata; class Actinopteri; order Cypriniformes; family Gobionidae; genus Paracanthobrama; species Paracanthobrama guichenoti. The sequence goes on along the minus strand of JAGHMJ010000032.1, from coordinate 1,301,017 downwards.
AGGCCATTGAGTTTTAATGGTACTTATGGTTATTTTGGAATAAATGTAAAAAAGATGAAGAAAAAAAAAACCTGATGAGAAATATAGTTTAATAAATCGAACAATAATTTCACTGTTAATGTAAAAAATTAGCTTTGTTTGTTGTTGTTGTTCCAATTTATCTTTATATCAATATTGTGCAAAATACTTGTAAAGTGAATGTTTTGTCCTGGGCAATAATGGTGAAAATATTCAGTAGATTTTCTGCAGCCAAGACTTTAAGGTATTTTTATTTTTTAAACAAATTAACACTTTTATTCAGCAAGAAATAATTAAATTGATCAAAAGTGACAGAAAATACCTTTATAATGTTAAAAAAAATTATATTTCAATAAATGCTGTTATTTTGCACTTTATTTAAATTAAAATGTATATATATATATATATATATATATATAAAAGTCATTTGAAATGGTAATAATCTATCACAATATTACTGTTTTTACTGTAAACTCTACTGTTTTTTAATTAAACTCTCACGTTCTCTGTCTCTTTCCCGTGCCTTCTAGCTCCTGCTGGAGCATCTGGAGTGTCTGGTGTCTCGTCACGAGCGTTCTCTGAGGATGACTGTGGTGAAGAGGCAGGCTCAGTCTCCTGCTGGAGTCTCCAGCGAGGTGGAGGTGCTCAAGGCCCTCAAGTCCCTGTTCGAACACCATAAAGCCCTGGATGAAAAGGTTTAGCACCCCTTCCCTACTCTGTCCTGTCCGACACCATGTCAGCATGACGATAAATCCAATTATCAGAATTTTTGTGACCACAGCTGTCGTTTAGTTTGTGTTGTGCTGGTTAGTCCTGCTCATAATGAAAACACATTGGCCTAAAGCTCCAAATATGACCAAAAGCACCATAAAAGTATCACAAAAGTAACCAACATGACTAATGCACTGTATTTAAAGTCTTCTAAAGCCATGCAAAAAGCTTTATGTGAGGGGAAATAACAAACTATAAGCCATTATTTCTCTGCTGCAAAGGTATTTTCATTTTTTTTTCCATTTTTTTTCCCTTTAAAACACAGAAACCATAACCATTAATTCTGTGTTAAGGCACAGCTGCTCAGATTGCACTTCACAAACTCGTTAAGAAGTTTTTAAGGCCGATGTCAATGTGTAAACATCCAGACGTCTATAGAATAACTGTGCCTCTTCAAAGAGGTGATGTTTTTTTGGAAGTTCTCCCTGTTGATTCATTGTCTATTGTTCCTCTCTCCCTCAGGTGCGAGAGAGATTGCGTGTGGCTTTAGAGAGAGTCGCTGTTCTAGAGGAAGAGCTGGAATCGTCTACAAATGAGGTGAACATCATACTATCTTGATATATGATATATTGATATACCCCCATTTCTCTCTGTATGTGGCACACTGGTCTTGCATGCTTAGATTTGTTCGTTATGCTTAGGTATTGTCTTTACGGGATCAGATTAAAAGGAGAGAGCGGGGTTTGGACAATGGAAAGGAGGTGAGTCACAACTGTTTGAATCTTGTATTGAATCTTTTCACTGTTCTTTTCCTCATGTTCCTCTGTTTTTCACGCAGCGGCTCCCGAACGGCCCCTCCTCCATCTTAGATGATGGTGAGATCGACAGACAGAGAGAGGGAGAGATAGAGAGACAGAGAGCAGAGCTTTCACAGTTAAAAGAAAGACTGGCGCTCATGTGCAGACAGGTGAGTGTTGCACTGCTGCCTACAGAGGGAGCATTTTAAGGCATCGTGACAAACTGATTCAAAAGGAAGCCACATTTAGCCAAATTTTACATTGCATGTATCTTTCACAGAGAATGCAATCCCATAATGCTCTGGTGTCCAACCTACCCAACAGTAGCCCAACCTACCCTACAGTAAAACAGTAATATTGTGAAATATTATTACAATTTAAAATAACTGTTTTCTTTTTTATACAGTGCCTTGCAAAAGTATTCATGCCCACTGAATTTTTCCACATTTTGACACATTACAACCACAAACAAACATTTATTTTATTGGGATTTTATGTTATAGACCAACACAAAGTGGCACATAATTGTGAAGTGGAAGGAATGATAAATGATGTCCAAACATTTTTACAAATAAATATCTGAAAAGTCTGGTGTGCATTTGTATTCAGCCCCCCCTAAATCAATACTTTGTAGAACCACCTTTTGCTGCAATTACAGCTACAAGTCTTTTGGGGTACATCTCTATCAGTTTTGCACATCTAGAGAGTGACATTTTTGCCCATTCTTCTGCTCAGTCAGATTGGATGGCAATTTTCAAGTCTCGCCATAGATTCTCAATCGGATTTAGGTCTGGACTTTGACTGGGCCATTCTAACACATAAATATGCTTTGATCTAAACCATTCCATTGTAGCTTTGACTGTATGTTTAGGGTCGTTGTCCTGCTGGAAGGTGAACCTCCGCGCCAGTCTCAAGTCTTTTGCAGACTCTAACAGGTTTTCATCTAAGATTGCCATATATTTGGCTCCATCCATCTTCCCATCAACTCTGACCAGCTTCCCTGTCTCTGCTGAAGAAAAGAATCCCCACAACATGATGCTGCCACCACCATGTTTCACGGTGGAGATGGTGTATTTATAGTGATGTGCAGTGTTAGGTTTCCTCCACACATAGCGTTTTGCATTTAGGCCAAAAAGTTCAATTTTGGTCTCATCTGACCAGAGCACCTTCTTCCACATGTTTGCTGTGTCCCCCACGTGGCTTGTCGCAAACTGCAAACGGAACTTCTTATGGCTTTCTTTCAACAATGGCTTTCTTCTTGCCACTCTTTCATAAAGGCCAGATTTGTGGAGTGCACGACTAATAGTTGTCCTGTGGACAGATTCTCCCATCTGAGCTGTGGATCTCTGCAGCTCCTCCAGAGTTACCATGGGCCTCTTGACTAATGCTTTCCTTGCCCGGCCTGTCAGTTTAGGTGGACGGCCATGTCTTGGTAGGTTTGCAGTTGTGCCATACTCTTTCCATTTTCGGATTATGGATTGTACAGTGCTCCGTGAGATGTCCAAGGCTTTGGATATTGATTTATAACCTAACCCTGCTTTAAACTTCTCCACAACTGTATCCCTGACCTGTCTGGTGTGTTCTTTGGTCTTCATGATGCTGTTTGTTCACTAATGTTCTCTAACAAACCTCTGAGGGCTTCACAGAATAGCTGTATTTATACTGAGATTAAATTACACACAGGTGGACTCTATTTACTAATTAGGTAACTTCTGAAGGCACTTGGTTCTACTGGATTTTAGTTAAAGGTATCAGAGTAAAGGGGGCTGAATACAAATGCACGGCAAACTTTTCAGATATTTATTTGTAAAAACAAAATGTTTGGACACCATTTATTATTTTCCTTCCACTTCACAATTATGTGCCACTTTGTGTCGGTCTATCACAAAAATACTTTTGCAAGACACTGTATATTTTAAAATGTAATATATTCATTACTCCAGTCTTCAGTGTCACATGATCCTTCAGAAATCATTCTAATGATGATTTGCTGATAAAGAAACATTTCTAACTATTATCAAACTTGAAAACAGTTGTGTTGCTTAATAATTTGTGAAAACCATGATACTATTTCTTCAGGATTCTTGGATGAATAGAAACAGCATTTCTTTTAAATAGAAATCTTTTGTTATAAAAGTCTTTACTGTCACTTTTGATCAGTTTAATTCATTGTTGCTGAATAAAAGTATTAATTTCTTTTTAAAAAATGGACTGCCCCCAAAATCTTTAAAGGAAGTGTATGTGTGTTATGCACTTTTTTCTCATTAGAGTATTGCAAAATGCTAACAGAAACTCTACAGAATAATTCTGTGTAGAGCATTTCAGATCAGCAACTCATGAGGTTCTGTGGTGGCTAGGACTTCGAAGGCAGTTGGGTTTTGGAACAGAGCTTGTAAGTGTATGTGTGTGATGCATATATAATGTTCGCAGACAGGAAGGCAATACGGGACAGACGGGGTGGGAGAAGACCTACAGTATGACACACTCTGAGCATTGACACATTTTGGATGAGAAGGTTCCAGTTTGCCTGGCACTCCTATGGTTGCCATAGAGATGCAGGATCAGAGGAGATGCTGAGCGAAAGACGGTGTCACATTCTGCTGCCCTCTGGTGGATGTGCGCCGCATTCCAAAATTGCAAAAAAAACAAAACAAGAAACGACAGAGGGAGAAACGGCTACTGGAACGCATCCAAGTTTCATTGGCTCGTTTCTGTGTTTGCATGCGTTCATGCGCACATGTTAAAGTCTGAGCCTTGTCGCCCATGTGCAGGTTGGAGAGATCGAGGAACAGCTCACTACCGCCCGGCGGGAATTAGCTAAATCTGAGGAAGCCAATCAGAAGCTTCAGAGGGACGTGAAAGAGGTGGGTCGGAGGTTAAGTTCTCATCGAGAGCGTTTCAAAACAAAATCAAGAGCCCTGTGTCACGCAACCATGGTTTTGCTGTCATCCCAACTCCCTTCCCATTTAGAAGGGTTTCCTGCCACAATGCAGTGATTAATTGTCGGTAAAGTGCTCTAGTTGTTGATGGGTGTGCCTGTCAGCCAAAGCAAGATCAATCAAACTGCCAACAAAATAATCAGCTGTCTATCTGACATTCCTCATGGAAGAAGTCTAATTTTCTGTATAATAGAAGCATGCCGTACTCTCCTGCGGTAACAATGACTTGCCAACTTGGCAGCAGCGCTCGTTTCATGTCACCGACTCGCTAGTTATGGAATTTTCCAGAATTGTCGGTTGCTACCGTGCTGGCTTGGTGTCCTATTTAAACTAGATACCTTTGCTTTGAGCAGGTTTTGTCAATCTGCTTCGACTGCCATAAAGGACAGTCTCTATTGTGGAGAATGAAGGGTTTTTTTCTCAGTTCCCAAGACACATTTGCCTTTCGTTCTTTTGCTACACTTTCGTCTTTCATCGCCTCTTCCTGCTCCCTCATAAAAATTATGCAATTTTCTATACAGGTTTTTTGTTTCGCAATAACTGTTTATAGTCAGCTCCGATTGAAGTAAACAGTTATGGTTTAACTGCTGTCTAGACAGACACCCAACTATAATAATGTTACTGAATGGTCTGATTGTAATTGTTTAATGTGTTTTTATTTCTGCAATCAGTTAACCATATGCTGTTGTCTTTTATTCTTTTTATTTTTTACATTTTCTCTTTTTTGTCTCACATTTTTTCCACCGTCAACCGCAGGCGCTGTGTCAAAGAGAGGACATGGAGGAAAGAATCACCACCTTAGAGCGCAGGTAAACTGGACCAGATTAGACCAGATCTCACTGCTAATTTTTAGTTGGAATTAGCCCAGACCGCACTTTTGAATGTCACAAATAGAGACGCAGTTTTGATTTATCAAGCACCCTGCAGATCCTCACTGTGTGTGTTTTTGTCTGTAGGTACCTCAGTGCCCAGAGGGAGGCAACCTCTCTCCATGACATCAAAGACAAGCTGGAAAACGAGCTTGCCAGCAAAGAGTCTTTATACAGACAGGTACAAAAGGAAAATCATGTACAGACACACATGAAAGGTGTAACTATTGAAGGAACATTTAACAGCGTGTTCATCTATAGGAGTCTCTGGGGGTTATTCTCAGGAAATGCCATCATTTGTGCCTGATAATTTTGTTTTGATTTATTTCGTTTGAAAAGATTTTTCTTTCTTTTAATATTTGAAGAAATCTTTCAAATTTTAACAACCTCAGGCCCAAAGTATCAGGGCTATAACTACCCGCTTTAGATGGGTCAT
>JAGHMJ010000032.1:1215538-1224614 GCA_018749465.1 Paracanthobrama guichenoti | reverse complement strand
TGTGTGTGTGTTCGATTGATGTGCAGTGGTGTGAGTGTGTGTGTGTGAGTGTGTGTGGGTGTGTGTGTGTGAGTGTGTGTGTGAGTAGTAGATGTGTGTGTGTGTGTTGACTGATGTTAGTGGTGTGAGTTGGTTACGTGGAGCGGCTCTAACGTGATACTAATTGAGTGTCATTGACTGACCTGGCCAGAGCTTTTGCTGCAGTGAGTGAGCATCTGTCGTGTCCCGCAAGGCCCCACATGGTCTATGACGACACTGGGGCAAAAATGGGTGCTTGATCAAACTGGCCAGCAGGGCTTCAGCCGAACTCAACATCTACCACAACACAACTCAATAACACTCCGTGGGGGCGCCAAACTGCAGTGGGACCAGCAGGTGGCGCTTACACACAGTCACACACCCCATACACCCTCAGAGAATGAACATTCAGCAGTGACCTTCTGGACTTCTGTGACAGGTGGGTCATCAACTATCTTATAGTGAAGGGCCTGAAGCATAACCAGGCCACGCCTACCTTCCACCAGTATGACGCCAAGGCAGGTGTGTACGGACTCAACTTCGCCAGTATGGAGGAGGCCACCACCTTCTCTAACGCCATGCTGTTCGCCCTCAACGTGCTCCAGCAGCCAAGAAGGAGGTATACACACACACACACACACACACACACACACACTCACATACACACAGACACATTAACACACACACATGTTGTGTTTTCATGTTTTTTATGGGGACTCTTCCATAGGCGTAGAATGGTTTTTATACTGTACAAACCAGATTTTCTATCCCCCCACACTGCCCCTACCCCCCCAAACCTACCCATCACACACACACACACACACACACATACACACACACTACACTCATACCTTACCATCACAGGACAGCATTCTGCATTTTACATTTAAAAACATCACTTAGTATGATTTATAAGATGTTAGGATGTTTTCGATATTACATCTTTGTGGGGACACTTTGTCCCTTTGATACTTTTTTCACACACTCACACACACACACACACACACACACTCAATTTCACACTGCACACATTTCTTGCTACTTAGACACATACATACATATTATTACACATACATACATACTTACATACATACATACACATATTATTAAATTTACATTTACATAAATATATATACTTTACATACACACTCTACACACGCGTATCTTCACACTTCTTATACACATACTTCACATTACATTTACATGCTATTATTACTTATATATATTTTCTACATACTTGCCACATACACACTTCTTACATTCATAGTTACATATTACTTCACATACATACATATATATACTTACATTTACTTATGTATACATTTCATATTTATTACTTACTTACATATTACACATATACATATTATACTTATATATATATATATATACATTTCATTATTACATTACATATATATTATATATACATATATATATTACATACATATATATATATATACATATTTACATATATATATTACATATTACATACATATACATACATAGACATATATACATATACATACATATTACATACTTATATACATTTCATACACTTATATTATACACATAAGCATATTATATATATACATACATATTACATACATATTATTTACATATATATATTTATATTTACATATATATTATATATTATTATATACATACATTATATTACTTACATTTACACATATTACTTCATTTACACACATATAATTTCACACATTATATGGTAGCACTATAGATATTACTATTATATCACACAATATTGTTTACTTATGTAGGTGTATTACATATAATACACTTACCGTTACATTGCATATATTTATTACATTTGTATATACGCATTTTCATACATATTATTTACATTTACTTACTTACATATACATACTCTTACATCTTTCAGTGTATTTGCGCTTTACCTATACATATTAATACCTCTCTTCAACATGTCCTCTAGGTTACTCTTATTACTTACATATCACACTCATACATATTATTACATACATACACTTACTCGTTTACTTATTATTACATTTTCATACTCTATAAACATTTCTCTTTACGGTTCTGTTCTGCCTAAACTGTTCTGCTGTCTGTCACTGGTCTGTTCTTCTGTCTCTGCTCTGGTCTGCTGTCTGTCACTGGTCTGATCTTCTGTCTGTCACTGGTTGATCTTCTGTCTCTTCTGTCTGTCTCTGGTCTGATCTTCTGTCTGTCACTGGTCTGATCTGTCTGTCTCTGTCTCTGATCTGCTGTCTGTCACTGGTCTGGTCTTCTGTCTGTCACTGGTCTGATTCTGTCTGTCACTGGTCTGATCTGCTGTCTGTCACTGTCTCTGATCTGGTTCTGTCACTGGTTCTGTCTCTGCTGATCTGTCTGTCACTGGTCTGATCTTCTGTCTCTGTCTCTGGTCTGATCTGTCACTGGTTCTGTCTCTGTCTGATCTGCTCTGTTCTGTCACTGGTCTGTACTGCTGCTTCTGGTCTGCTCTGGTCTGATGTCTGCTCTGCTTCAAGTCTCTGTCACTGGTCTGATCTGCTGTCTGTCACTGGTCTGATCTTCTGTCTGTCACTGGTCTGATCTTCTGCCTGTCACTGGTCTGATCTTCTGTCTGTCTCTGATTCTGACTCTGTGTCTCTGTCACTGGTCTGATCTTCTGTCTGTCACTGGTCTGATCTGCTGTCTGTCACTGGTCTGATCTCTGTCTGTCACTGGTCTGATCTTCTGTCTGTCACTGGTCTGATCTGCTGTCTGTCACTGGTCTGATCTGCTGTCTGTCACTGGTCTGATCTTCTGTCTGTCACTGGTCTGATCTGCTGTCTGTCACTGGTCTGATCTGCTGTCTGTCTCTGGTCTGCTGTCACTGGTTCTGTCTCTTCTGTCTGTCTTGGTCTGTCTCTGTCTCTGGTCTCTGGTCTGATCTGATCTGCTGTCTGTACTGGTTCTTTCTCTTCTGGTCTGATCTTCTGTCTGTCACTGGTCTGATCTTCTGTTCTGTCTCTGGTCTGATCTCTGTCACTGGTCTGATCTTCTGTCTGTCACTGGTCTGACTTCTGTCTGTCTGATCTGATCTTCTGTCTGTCACTGGTCTTACTGTCTCTATGTCTGTCACTGGTCTGATCTCTGTCACTGGTCTGATCTGTCTCTGGTTCTGTCACATGATCTTACTGTGTCACTGGTCTGATCTTCTGTCTGTCACTGGTCATACATACACACATATTTATTAGAGTCTGTTTCTCTCTTCTGTTACATTTACATACATATTACTTTTCCACATGCCATGTTTACATATACTTTCATGCTATCTGTATCTCATACATATCTTCATACTCATATTACATATTATTACTTACATACATATTACTTTACTGGCTTACTTTACATACATATTACATCTTACACATACATACATATTACATTTACTTCTTTTATTTACATACACTTATTACACTTTACATACATACTTACTCATACACATACTTACATAATTTATATTGCATATACATACACATTTACATTTGACTTACACACATATTACACGCTACACACGTTTACTTCACATACACAGATATTTATATACATACTTGCTACACATTTACACACACTTACTACTTCATACACAGCACTTACACACATTTCATAATACATTACATACTTACATTTACATGATTACACATACACACACACACACACACTTTCTCATTACACACACACACATACACACTTACTTCCACATACTTTCATACACTACACACACACATACATATACATACTTACACTTACTTTATTTATATTACATACACATATTATTAATATACATTACACATACATACATATATTATTACATATTACATACTTACTTACATATTACATACTTACATTAATTACATACATACATATTTACATTTATTACATATCTACAGCTTACTTTACATTTCACATATTTACACTTACATTTACACACTTTCACACACTACTACTTACATATTATTTTCTACACACATTTACATACACTTTACTCATACTATTTCTTACTACACTACACACATTTCATACATACACACACACACACACACACTTACACATTTACTTTTACACTTACATACATACTTACACACACACATACACTTTACATATTACATTACATACATACATCTACACATTACACATACACTTATTATACTTCTTTACATGCATATATACATATTATTACATACTTACTTACACATTTACATATACACATATTATTTACATACTTACTTTCACATACATATACATTTCATTACATACATATTTACATACATACACATACTATTTACATACATACATATCACTTACATACATTATTACTCTACACATTACTTACATACATATTACTTACTTACTTTACTACACACATTACATATTACTTACATATTATTTACTTTCTTACATACATATTACATACATTTACATACATATTTACATACATACATACACATTACACATATACACACACACATTACTTCTTTATTACATATACATACATACACACACACACTACATTATTTACATACATACTACATATACATTTACATACATACTTACTTTCATTTACATACATACTTACACATACATACTTTTTATTTCATATACATATTATTACACACTTATTCATACTTACACATATACATTTACATACTTACTACACATACATACACACATATTACACACACACACACACACATACACTTCACTTACACACATTTACATATATATTACTATTAGACTTACATACACATTTACATACTTGTATATACATACATACTTACTTACACATACTACATACACATATATTACATTTACATAAATATTACTATCATTACACACCACACATACATATTACATTTACTTACATACATACACACACACTACACACTTACTTACATATACATACACACTTTACTTACTTACATATACATTATACACTTACATTACATTACACACACACATTACATTATACACACATTTCACACACATACATATTACTACATATACATACTTATACACATTCTTACACACATACTTACATATATACATACATTTCATATTATTACTTTCACTTCATACTTACATACATACACACACTTTACATACATATACATACATACACAGACGCATTAATACTTTACATTTACTATTACATTATTATTACATATACATTATTATTTACATACATATTATATACATATACTTCATTATACATATTATATACTATTACATACATTTACTTATTACATACTCTACTTCATACATATACACACTACATTTACACACTATATACACATTATTACATTACACATACTTACATACTTACTTTACATACTTACTTACATATTACACACATACTTATTCACATTTACTTACATACTACTTTACTTACTACATACATACTTCACACACTTACATACACATACATACATATACATACTACATATTACATATTATTACTTTACTTACATACATACACATACATACATATTACTTTACATACATACATATTACATTACACACTTATTATTACATACATTTATTACATACATATATTATTACTTACTTACTTTATTTACTATACATACACACATACATACTTACATATTACTTACATATTACATTTCTTACACACACATACACACATATTACTACACATTTATATACACACATACATACACACACTACATATACATACATATTACATACACACACATACTTACTTTACACACACTTACACATATATACACACATACACTTACATACATTACATATTTCATATATACATACATACACACTTTCTTTACATACATACACATTGTTACTTATTACATACTTTACACATATTTACACACACATATTACATTATTACTATTACATATATATATATTACTTACATCACACATATACTTTTATATATATATTTCATACTTACACACACTTCTACACATACATTCATACATACATATACACACTACACATACATTATATTTATACATACATATACATACATACACTTCACATACATACACACACATATTACATACATTACATATACATATTTACATACTTATACATATTACATTTTTACATACTACTCATTACATATTATACTTTACATATTACATATTATTATTACATACATATTACACATTACTTCATATTATATATATTATATTACTTATTATTACTTACATACACATACATACTCATTATTACTTACATATTACATACACACACACATCATACATACATACACACACTTACACACTTACACACACACACACATACACTTACACACACACATACTACACATACTTCACATACACACACTTACACTATACATATTATTATTATTACACATACATATACATATACTTACATTACATACTATTCTTACTACTTTACACATATATATACATTATTACTCTACACATATATTCATACATACATATTACATACACACACACACACTTCACACACACTTACATACATATATTACATACACATACACTTACTTTACATATACATATATATATTACTTACTCACATACTTTTACTATATTATTACATTTCATTTACATTTACACACATATTACATACATATTACATACATATTACTTTTCACATTACATTTACATACTTACATACACACATATACATATTACATTTATACTTACTTACACATACACTTACATATATATATTACATACTTACATATTATATATTATATATATCATACACATATTTACATACATACTTTACATACATATTACATATATTACACATACATTTACATACATATACATACATACATATACACATATTACATATACATATTTACATACACACACACTTACATTATTACTTACACACATACATATATATACATATTACATACACATACATATTACACTTTACACATACATTTACTTACACTTATACATACACACATATATCACATACATACATACACATACATTACATACATACACATACATATTACACATACATACACTTACATACATTTACACATACATACATACATACATATACATATATTATACATATTAGTATTATTATTATATACTTCACATACACACACACACATACACATTTACATACACACACACTTTACACACACATTACTACATACACTATTACATACACATTACATATTACACACACATACACACACATACATATCACATACTTATTACATACACACTTCACATATATATATTACTTTCACATATTACACACTATACTACACTACATATATACATACATTATACATACATACTTATTATACACATACACATATTACATACATACACATACATATTATATACATTTACTTACTATTACTTATACATACACACACATATTACACTACATATACACACACTACACATCTTTTACACACACATTATACACACACACTTTACACACATATTACATTACACACACTTTTCTTTCACTTACACATACATATATACACACTTTACATACATTACACTTTCACATACATACATTACTTCTTTTTATTACACACATTTACTTACATACACATCTATTACTTACATACATACATTACATACATATACTATATACATATACTTACATACACTTTATACATATACATTCACACATACATTTACACACACTTACATTTTACACATACATATACTTTACACACATACATATATTACATATACATACTTACACATTCTTTCTTACATCTACTTACATACACTTCATACATATACACACACACACACACACACACATACACACTTACATACACACATATACTATATATCTTACACACACACATTACATTATTACTTACTTTACTTACATACATATTACTTTACATATACATACACACATTACTTACACTACACTTACATATTTATATTTACATACTTACACACTTTCTCATTTACATATACTATTACATACACTCACACACACTCATTTACACATATACACACTTCACACACACATACACACACACTACACACACACTTACATATATACTTACACACACATTTACATACATATTATTACACTTACACACATATTATATTTTTATACATACACACACACATACTCACATACATACACATACACATACACACACTATACATATATATATTATACATATATTATATTTCTTTATTACATATTACTTATATACTTTACATACATACATTACATTTATACATACATACATTATACACATACATACTTACACACACTCACACATTTACTTACACACATATACATACACACATACACATACACACACACACACTTTCTTACACATACATATATATTACATACTTACATTTACATATACATATATTATTACATACACTATCATACATATATACACACTTACATACTATTACACATACACACTTACACACTATTACTTGCATACATACACTACATAACATTACACACACATTTCTTATTACATACACACATATACACATATATACATTTACATATATATTATACATTTACACACACTACATATTATACATATTCACACACACTACATACATATACATTTCACATACACACATTTACACATACTACATTACATATACATACACATTACTGTACTTCATATACATATTACATACACATATATACATACATACACTTACTTACATACATTACATACTTTCACTTACACTATTACATATACATACACACACACACTTTACACACACATATACACATACTATTTATTTACACACACACATATACACATATACACATATACTTACACACACACATACACACATTCTACACACACACACACACACACACACACTCACACACACACACACACACACACACACACACACACACACACTTACACTTACTACTCTCACACACATACATACTTCATACACACACTTACTACATTATTACACACTTATTTACATACTACACATACATTACATATTACACATACACATTACATACACACACACACTCACATACACACACA
>JAGHMJ010000032.1:1198038-1210538 GCA_018749465.1 Paracanthobrama guichenoti | reverse complement strand
CCACCATCTGATCGGGATACGCCCGGATCCGCTGACTGCAGTAAACCTCGGATAAACAGAGAGACTCACATTAGTGTAGATACAACATAAAACCTTTAAAACGGTAGTTTAAACGGAATGCTTATGTTTATGGGGAGTTGATAGACTCAACCTTCATTATTTCTGTTCTCCATTTGGAAACTTTAGACTTTATAAATGTATTTTGCCTGTTGTTAATGTCCTGCAGTTATAAATAAAAAGATGCAACAGCGTTAATGTTAAAAATATTTTACTTGCACTCTTTAAAAAGAATTGCACTCTTTCAGACTCTATTTATTGATGCATAACTGTGTTTTGTTTTGTATGTAAGAAGGGAGTGAAACTGCAAAAATGACAGTTTAAAAGTCTTATATAACCGTTTGTTCAGTTCAGTGCTGTTGCTATAGCTGCACAAAACACAAATAACACAAAGCAATATCGGTTATCGGCACACAAACATGCAAATAATCCGTATCGGTTATAAATAACCAGTATCGGCCGATCTCTAGTCTTATCCAGATTGCTCTTTTTCAGGAGGGGCTTAACTGCAGTTTTCAGGAGTTTGGAAAAGAGTTTGGAAAAGAGTTTGAAAAGTCCCAGAAAGAAGTGAGGAATTCTACTCACTTCTAGCAGATCTGCCTCTAAACAGTTAAACACAGTTCTGAAAGATGCTGTGCCGCTTCTCCAAGATTTTACCATCGATTGCTTGAATCAGACATAGTGACTTTCTGAGGTTGTTACTCTTTTTGCTACTCTAGTCTCTCTACAGCAGCACAAAGACAAACTGTGTGTTGTTTATGTTTCTGTTCATAATATTTGAGATGGTCTGTCTAGCTTTCCTCCCAACTTCAAGATTCAAGAGTTTTATTTGTCACACACACAGTTATATACAGAATATACAACCGGCAGTGAAATGTAAACAGGTCCGCCTCCATGGACAGTGCAAATTCACAGTTAAAAACACAAGGAAGAAATTATAATAGAAATAGGATATAAAAAAAGTACTATCTATATATATATATATATATGTCTATATCTGTAGAATTATAAATAATCAAGTCAAGAGAAAAAAAGGTAACAAATAAGGATAAAGTGGAATAAAATAAGTGAAATAAACTGTGCAGTGAGTAAACTGTAGACTTATAAATATGTGGTTAACAAATGTATAAGAGTATAATGTGCAAACAGGTTTATGACAGGTTGTTACACAGTAACAACGAGAACAGAAAGTGCAGTGCAATGTCAGTGTATCGATGTTTATCCTGAAGTGAAGTCACGTGATGTTATGACTGAGTTCAGGAGTCTGATGGCCTGGGGAAGAAGCTCCTCCTGAGTCTCTCAGTTTTGGCCATCAGGCTTCGGAAGCGCTACCAGATGGCAGCAGCGTGAAAATGAGGGTTTGCAGGGTGATTAGAGTCCTTGATGATCTTAGTAGCTCTACCTTTGCAGCGCTTATGGTGTAGACGCCCTGCAGAGACGGAGAGCTGACCCTGAGATACGCCGGATAAGCGCATCGACTCTTTGCAGGGCTTTGCGGTCATGACTGGTGCTGTTCCCATACCACGCCAGATGCACTGAGTTAATACACTTTCTATCGCCCCTAAATAGAACGTTTTCAGGATAGCTGGTGAAACCCTGAATTTCCTCAGCTGGCGCAGGTGGTACAGTCTTTGCCTGGCTTTTTTCACACATTTTTTCCACATTGATTGATTTTCACACACGACCGTTGGCTGTTGGTAATTGGGAAATGATGGTTTCATTTAAATGACTGTTTTCTAAACAAGAGCTTGAATGTGTCTAATGTAGAGAACAGAGCTGTCTTAGCGTTTTGTGAATGTAAAGCATTTGTGCTTGCAGTTTTGCAGACTTGGTGTGAAGAGTTGTGAGTGAACAGTAAGCCTCATGTAACACTTAGTAAGTTTAAAAGTGTCCACAACCAATCAAGCCAGAGGTGACCGTGGCAAGAACCCAAACTTGTGACAGAATGGAGGAAAACCCTTGATTCAGTATCTAAGGTCATTTCCTTTTGCTTGATTCATAACGCCGGTATGGAGCCGAAGCGGATCATTGGGTCTGTGGAGGACCAGTCTGGATCATTGGAGGCGCCACAGGGGGAGTTTAATTGACACGCTCTCTCTGCAGACACTTCAGGGATGGAGTTGGTCAGGTCCACCATCTGATCTGGATACGGCCCAGATCTGTCTGACTGCAGTAAACCTTGAGATAAACAGACTAACATCAGCATAGATGCCATTATGATGTAACTAGTACATCAGGTGTTATGGGAAGTGTTCCCGGTTCTGGCTGACCTAGTTAATGCAGCCTGACAATCATTTACTGATTTGAATAGAGATTGCTTACACTCATTATCATAGTAAAGAGATGCGTTTTTAGTCTAGATTTAAACTGACAGTGTCTGCTTCATGAACAATGCTAGGAAGACTGTTCCAGAGTTTAGGAGCTAAAGAAACCGTCTGCAATTGATAGAGATTCTAGGTGCACTAACAGATTAAAGCATCAGTCTGCAAGTCAAGAAGCAACGCAAGTCCCATCCTTGATACCAAAATTGAGTTAATGCAGGTTGACACTTCCAGGCGCAACGCTTTACTTTGAAGGCTTTTAAGCGTAACATGTGACCAATTCAGAGGGACTTGGGCAAACTTAACCTGCAGTTGTTAGTCCAACCAAAGTCACACACAAAGGGTTAGGTTAGCATTAAATGGCTTGAAGTAGAAAAGCCAAGCACAACTTGTTTAGTGTAACCCTATATTTAAAAACACGAAAGCCACCTCCAGTTGGAAACCAATACCAAAGAGACACTGATGTTGGGTTTCAAGAAGTTTATTAAGACCACCAAAGTCACATGACCAGGGTAAGTTCTCCACTAGACACCACAGTTTGTCCACTAGAGATTGTCTTGACATCAGCATCTCTTCCTGTAAGAGAAGTGGTAGAATCGTGAAGGCCATTTAAAAACCTAAAGTCTCACGGTTCCTGCAGTCAGTTTACAGCAAGCACTCACTTTTCCTAGCGCCCAGCTTGCTCACAGGAGCCAGAAGAGGGATGGCACACCGCTGTACTACAGTGGATGAAGATCTAACAGAGGGGAAAAGGGTTAAGCCACAGAAATCACTATAAAAGACTAATATCAAGGGTTCAGGTAAGGCCATGCGGAGCATACGGTTTCCTGCAGAGGAGCCAGTGATGCTGGATCCACAAATGTGAACATCTTCACAACAAAGCGCTTGTAGTGGGTTGGGAACTGAAGACCAGAAGATCCAGCCACCGAACCAATGTGGTCAGGTAACGGTCATCCTGGTAAGGGCAGCTGAACGGCAAAGAGGCAGTCAGAAATGCCTTACAGCACACTAGATGGATAAAGACCAGCCTTACTCACCCATCGACCAGAAGGTCCCACTGGGGTAGACTGAGTGGACTGGGGGTTGATGTCGCCAGCAACGCCCCAGCATCAGGACAATGTTGGGGCTCAGTCCTCTCCAAAATGCGCACCTCAACATACACAGGCTCCCGCAGGACTTTTTGTGACCGGATAATCAGCGCCAGCGTAGTAGGACGCAACAGACGCCTCGTCCCTGAGGAGGAACACTGCGTTTAACCAGAAACTGTTGCAACCTGGAGTTTTAGAAAATCATCCATACTTGGAACAGACACTTACCTTCTGCACAGCCTTTGGTGACACATTGACCGCTTGCCAGTCTAAGCTCCACCTGAGGGGTCCAGGAGCAGCTACTGGTGGAGGTGCAGGAACAGGGTTGACCTCCACAACCAGAGCTTCCACAGAAGTAGCAGAGTACCTACACTGGAAGAGAAGCCTGACAACAAACAGTGAGCTTGTAGCATTTGTCAAGGACAACAAATACGCTAAAGCATAAAGTCACCTACTCAAAAATGGCTGTCCCTTTGTGATGGAACCAGTGGTCCGACACCCACTTCATATGAGGAGACCATTCGGTTTTCATACACCACATATCCACTGTCCTCCTGCAAATAGTAACTGTTGGCATCCAGTCCATTCCAAGCCATGCAGAACAGAACCACAAGCAGCCACTCACCATCATGCTCGTGCCACATGCAGTGACAGGAACTGGTATATAGCAAAGGAAGGTGTGGATCCCACAGGACTGCAAGGTGGGTCGCTTTCCACCCAGGAGACGGACTGAATCCAGGCTCAATCGAGGCAGAGTAACATCTTTAGCCACCACTACCACAAACTGACCATCTCTTATACACTGGACAGTCACTGGAGCAAGGTACAAGAGCAGGTTATTGCCGAGGAGCAGTTTAACATGAACCCCTTTACATTGACTCAACACTCTTACCTGCCTTCCCATAGTAACACTGCGGTCCGTTAAAGCAGCAGTTGAGAGTTCCACACTCAGCACCACTGATACCAGGTGGGCCACATTGGATCTGCTCAGAATCAGCTACAACACATTTGTCAAGGGGCTCTTCCTGCACCACTGGCTGCTTAGGTTGAACCTTCTGAGGAAACTGCTGACTAGCTTGCTGTTGAACCTGCTGAGGAAACTGCTGACTAGCTTGCTGTTGAACCTGCTGAGGAAACTGCTGACTAGCTTGCGGTTGAACCTGTTGACTAGCTTGCTGTTGAACCCGCTGAAGAAACTGCTGACTAGCTTGCGGTTGAACCTGTTGACTAGCTTGCTGAGGAAACTGTTGACTAGCTTGCTGTTGAACCTGCTGAGGAAACTGCTGACTAACTTGCTGTTGAACCCGCTGAGGAAACTGCTGACTAGCTTGCTGTTGAACCCGCTGGGTCAGTTTTCTGTAACATCAGAGCTTGAGGATTCTGGGGCAGATTACTCCACTGTGGAACAGCATGACAGAAAGCACAAAACCACACACAAAGTGCCAGAGATTGCGCTGCACACCAACTTCCTGCCATTGTTCAACAGCTAGTCACACTGTTGAGATGCTGCCCTTTGGTCTTTTTGTATTCTACAGATTTTGGCTAATTAACGATAATCCCTCCCTCTTCATTAACAGTCATGATTCTCCAGACTTGCCCCAATGGGAGCTTCCGCTACCAGAAGATTCTCATTGGTTCTTCAGATTCAGTTTTCTTTATTTTTCCAATTCTTATTGAACATACAGTTCATTCAGAATGGTATACTAGTACTATTTTTGCTATTCAGAATTCAGCCTTTGTTTTATTCTTCCTTAGCTGAATACAATAGTTGATGTTTTGGCAATTCTGGATTGTTTTTTCTTTGAGTTCTCATGGAAACAGGCCTGTGCATTCATACTGAATAAGGGTTTAACACACAAGATAATGTTACAATGATATGGAAGCCTGTCTTAGCCATAGCTGCTGTTTTCTTACATTTTGCATTATAATTAAAAGACTGCAATTTATATATTAAAGTCTTTAATATTCTGCACACACTTCAAGATCAGAACCTTCAATATAACACAACATTTTACATAGCAGTGTGTAGAATTTTTTTTTAATTATGAGGCAATAATATACCTCAAATTCATCGAAACATACATTTATTGTAATATGAGTCAAGTCACGCTAGCTTTATTTCTATAGCAGAATATATATATATATATAGTGGTTAATACAGATTTTATATCCTGATAACAGGAAAATAATTCAATAAGTTAATTTCAGCTGTAAAGCGGCTCTATAAGAAAACGGTAACAATGCTAGGAAGACCAGAGTTTAGGCGCTAAATAGGAAAAGGATCGACCGCCTGCAGTTGATTTTGATATTCTAGGTATTATCAACTGGCCAGAGTTTTGAGACCGCAATAGACGTGATGGAGTTTAATGCGTTAAGTGTTCGCTCAAGTACTGGGGAGCTAAACCATTTAGTGCTTTGTAAGTAATAAGCAAGATTTTAAAATGTATACAATGTTTAATAGGGAGCCAGTGCAGTGTTGACAGAACCGGGCTAATATGGTCATACTTCCTGGTTCTAGTAAGAGCTCGAGCTGCTGCGTTTTGGACCAGCTGGAGTTTGTTTATTAAGCGAGCAGGGCAACCACCCAGTAAAGCATTACAGTAATCTAGCCTTGAGGTCATGAAAGCATGAATTAACTGTTCAGCATTTTGCATTGAAAGGATGTGCTGTAATTTAGATATATTTTTAAGATGGTAGAATGCAGTTTTACAGATGTTAGAAACGTGGCTTTCAAATGAAAGATTGGTATCAAAGAGCACACCCAGGTTCCTCACTGACGACGAGGACTTGTGAGTGTGTGTGTGTGTGAGTGTGAGTGAGAGTGAGTGTGTGTGTGAGTGAGTGTGTGTGTGTGTGAGAGTGTGAGTGAGTGGTGTGTGTGAGTGTGAGTGAGTGTGTGTGTGCGTGAGTGTGAGTATGGTTGAGTGTGTGTGTGCGTGTGTGTGTGTGAGTAAGTGTGTGTGAGTGAGTGTGTGTGAGTGAGTGTGTGTGTGAGTGTGAGTGTGTGTGTGTGAGTGAGTGTGTGTGTGTGTGTGTGTGTGTGTTTGTGAGTGTGTGTGTGAGTGTGTGTGTGTGTGTGTGAGTGTGTGTGTGTGTGTGTGTGTGTGTGTGTGAGTGTGTGTGTGTGTGTGAGTGTGTGTGTGTGTGTGTGTGTGTGTGTGTGTGTGTGTAAGTGAGGGTGTGTGTGTGAGTGTGTTTGAGTGAGTGTGTGTGTGTGTGTGTGTGTGTGTGTGTGTGTGTGTGTGTGTGTGTGTGTGAGACTGTGTGTGTGTGAGTGTGTGTGTGTGTGTGAGTGTGTGTGTGTGTGTGTGTGTGTGTGTGTGTGTGTGTGTGTGTGTGTGTGTGTGTGTGTGAGAGTGAGTGAGTGAGTGTGTGTGAGGACATGTTCCGAGCGAGTTCAGGAACCCCCGGTGAGGCGGGAAGTTAAGCGCTGGTCACCCCACTCAGAGACCGCGCTTCAGGCAGCTCTGGATGACGTCGACTGGGACATGTTCCGGGCGAGTTCAGCCGACGTAAGCGAAGTTCACGGATGTGGCGCTTTGCTTCATCAACACGCTTACAGAGCAAGCCACGCAAACAATAACAATAACGTCCTTCTCAAATCAGAAACCGTGGGTGGACAATTCAGTCCGCTGCTGCAGTGAACACACGCACTGCTGCCATAACGCCGGTCTCCCTATCGGGAACATGACTGAATACAGATCGTCCTGCTATGCTCTGCGACGCGCAGTTAAAGCCGCAAAGCTCCGTTATAAGGATCGAGTGGAGTCTCATTTCCAACTCAACGACTCGCGGCGCATGTGGCAGGGTCTGAGGTCCATCTGCTCCTTTGGATCTAAATCCTCTGCAGAGGTCAGAGCTGATCCGTCGCTTGTGAATGAATGAAACTCTTTCTACGCTCGCTTTGATTGTAACCGCGGCAGCGCGACTCCGCCAAGTGACACGTCAGAGGGAATTACACGCACTCAAGCGTGTGGACGTCAGGAAAGCTGCTGGGCCGGATGGTATTTCAGGCCGTGTTCTGCGGTCCTGTGCTGATCAGCTCGCCGGGTTGTTTACATCTATCTTTAATGAGTCCTCGCTACATCTGTGGTCCCCACCGCCTTCAAAAATCCACCATCATCCCTGTCCCTAAGAACAGTAAACCCTCTTGCCTAAATGACTATCGTCCAGTGGCTCTCACGTCTATAGTCATGAAGGTCTTTGAGAGGCTCATTAAAAACACCATTTGCTCCTTCATTCCTGACACTTTGGACCCTCTTCAGTTTGCCTATCGTCCCAATAGATCGACTGAAGATGCCATCTCTCATGTCCTCCACTCCTCCCTCACTCACATCAACAGCAAAAGTGGGAACTACGTAAGACTGCTATTTATTGACTATAGCTCAGCCTTTAACACCATAGTTCCCACCATAGTTCCTCACCTGCGCCAGCTGAGGAAATTCAGGCTTTCACCAGCTATCCTGAAAACTTTCTATTTAGGGCGATAGAAAGTGTATTAACTCAGTGCATCACAGCGTGGTATGGGAACAGCACCAGTCATGACCGCAAAGCCCTGCGCTTATCAGAGTCGCATGCGCTTATCCGAGCGCTATCTCAGGGTCAGCTCTCCTGATACTCTGCAGGACGCCTACACCAAACGCTGCAAAGGTAGAGCTACCAAGATCATCATCTACTCTAATCACCCTGCAAACCCTCATTTCACGCTGCTGCCATCTGGTAGCGCCCAAAGCCTGATGGCCAAAACTGAGAGACTCAGGAGGAGCTTCTTCCCAGGCCATCAGACTCCTGAACTCAGTCACTTAACATCACGTGACTTCACTTCAGGATAAACATCGATACACTGACATTGCACTGCACTTTCTGTTCTCGTTGTTACTGTGTAACAGCCTGTCATAAACCTGTTTGCACATTATACTCTTATACATTTGTTAACCACATATTTATAAGTCTACAGTTTACTCACTGCAAAGTCTACTTCAATTATTTTATTCCACTTTATCCTTATTTGTTACCTTTTTTTCTCTTTGACTTGATTATTTATAATTCTACAGATATGGACATATATATATATATATATATATATATATATATAGGGATATAAAAAAAGTACTATTTCTATTATAATTTCTTCCTTGTGTTTTTAACTCAGAATTTGCACTGTCCATGGAGCGGACCTGTTTACATTTCACTGCCGGTTGTATATTCTGTATATAACTGTGTATGTGACAAATAAAACTCTTGAATCTTGAATCTTGAATCCAAGCTAACCTCCAAACTCCTGGATCTCGGCCTGAATCCTTCTCTCTGCCACTGGATTGAGGACTTCCTCACTGGCAGTCCTCAGGTGGTGAGAGTAGGCCAGTCCACCTCCACCTCCATCACCCTGAGTGTGGGAGCTCCACAGGGCTGTGTCCTGAGTCCCCTGCTCTACTCGCTCTACACGCATGACTGTTTGTCCACACACAGCTCCACCTCTATCATCAAATTTGCTGATACTGTTGTCCTGGGCCTCATTTCCAACAACAATGAGACGGCATACTTGGACGAGGTGGAGCATCTAACATCATGGTGCCAGGACAACTGTCTCTCTCTGAATGTTGGCAAGACCAAAGCAATGATTGTGGACTTCAGGAAGAGACAGCAACGGACATACTCCCCCCTCATGATCAGCGGGTCACCAGTAGAGAGAGTGAGCAGCTTCAAGTACCTGGGTGTAAACATCTCCGAGGACCTGACCTGGACTGCTCACATTCAGACACAGGTGAAAAAAGCCAGGCAAAGACTGTACCACCTGCGCCAGCTGAGGAAATTCAGGGTTTCACCAGCTATCCTGAAAACTTTCTATTTAGGGGCGATAGAAAGTGTTTTAACTCAGTGCATCACAGCGTGGTATGGGACAGTGAGTGTGTGATGTGTGTGTGATGAGTGTGTGTGTGTGTGTGTGTGTGTGTGTGTGTGTGTGTGTGTGTGTGTGAGTGTGTGTGTGTTTGTGTGTGATGAGTGTGTGTGTGTTTGTGTGTGAGTGTGTGTGTGTGTGTGTGTGTGTGTGTTTGTGTGTGTCAGATGGCATCGGGTTGCAGTGTTTTCTTGAAACATGAGCTTGAGGAATCGTTGCGTTATAGACATGTTACAATATTTACCATGTTGATGACAGAGGATCTGCCCCAGATAACATGTGAGGTTTAGACTCAGGACGTCCTGATGACCCGGTCATTGTCAGACTCACTGAACGTCACCTGCCGTCCAAACCACCGCAGCATTTCATGTGTGTGAGAGTGTTAGTGTGTGTGAGTGTGAGTGTGTGTGTGATGGGTAGGTTTAGGGGTAGGGTTAGTGTGTGTGTCTGTGGGTGTGAGAGAGAGAGTGTGTGTGTGATGGGTAGGCTTAGGGGTAGGGTTAGTGTGTGTGTGTCTGTGGGTGTGAGAGAGAGAGTGTGTGTGTGATGGGTAGGCTTAGGGGTAGGGTTAGTGTGTGTGTGTCTGTGGGTGTGAGAGAGAGAGTGTGTGTGTGATGGGTAGGTTTAGTGTGTGTGTGTGTGTGTGTCATGGGTAGGTTTAGGGGTGGGGTTAGTGTGTGTGTGTGTGTGTGTGTGATGGGTAGGTTTAGTGTGTGTGTGTGTGTGTGTGTGATGGGTAGGTTTAGTGTGTGTGTGTGTGTGTGTGTGATGGATGTAGGTTTAGTGTGTGTGTGTGTGTGTGTGATGGGTAGGTTTAGTGTGTGTGTGTGTGAGATGGGTAGGTTTAGTGTGTGTGTGTGTGTGTGTGATGGGTAGGTTTAGTGTGTGTGTGTGTGTGTGGGTAGGTTTAGTGTGTGTGTGAGTGTGTGATGGGTAGGTTTAGTGTGTGTGTGTGTGTGTGTGATGGGTAGGTTTAGTGTGTGTGTGTGTGTGTGTGATGGGTAGGTTTAGTGTGTGTGTGTGAGTGTGTGATGGGTAGGTTTAGTGTGTGTGTGTGTGTGTGTGATGGGTAGGTTTAGTGTGTGTGTGTGATGGGTAGGTTTAGTGTGTGTGTGTGTGTGTGATGTGTAGGTGTTAGTGTGTGTGTGTGTGTGTGTGATGGGTGATGGGTAGGTTTAGTGTGTGTGTGTGTGATGGGTAGGTTTAGTGTGTGTGTGTGTGTGTGTGATGGGTAGGTTTAGTGTGTGTGTGTGTGTGATGGGTAGGTTTAGTGTGTGTGTGTGTGTGTGGTTTAGGTTTAGTGTGTGTGTGTGTGTGTGTGTGTGTGGTAGGTTTAGTGTGTGTGTGTGTGTGTGTGATGGTAGGTTTAGTGTGTGTGTGTGTGTGTGATGGGTAGGTTTAGTGTGTGTGTGTGTGATGGGTAGGTTTAGTGTGTGTGTGTGTGATGGGTAGGTTTAGTGTGTGTGTGTGAGTGTGTGATGGGTAGGTTTATGGGTAGGGTTAGTGTAAGGGGAGAGAATATGAAAACCATTACATCTATGGAGAGTCCCCAGAACACCCATATCCAGTTCAAAAACATCTAAACAAATATCTACCAATGGAGTCTTGTTTTCCCTTTGAGTTGATTTTTTTGACCCCATTAATATGGTCTCTCTTCACTTTGACACACGTGATGTTGCTGTCATGTTTCTCACACGGTTGAATGTCTCTTTCAGGTCCAGGTGTTCAGCGGCAGCTCCAGAACGGGCCGAGCACAGAAGAGCTGGAGGTGCAGAGACGGTAGGATATTTACCACAGTCTTCAAAAGAACACGTTCAGGAGTCACATACTGCAATATGTAAACTATAAAAATTATATTCCCTTTCATGTAGTGCTTTCTGAATAATGTCTCATTTGCATAATGCCCGCCTCTGGTCTTGAGTGACTGAACAGTGTCTCTTTGCTCTGCCCTCGAACAATAGTTGTAGCTGTCGGAGTTGCAGACACTGAGAGAATTAGCGTTTTTGAGAACCTGGAGCCTTTAAAAGAGCATTAAATGAAATGCAGCCACTCCAGTGACCAGACACACACACACACACACACACACACACACACACACGCACACACACACACACACACACACACACACACACACACAGGTGCCCTCTGCTGGTCATGATGTGTGTTGGTTTGCTGTGTCAGCTCTTCCCATCATGCATCTGGGTCGTTCCACATCCCTCTCAGTCGGGATCTGTTTCATACACTTCCCACATCAGATCGCATCAATTATATCATTTAGGTCAGAAATGTCTTCTGATGCATTATGGGTCCCTCGAGTAAGGGGCCGCATTAAACTGATCAAAAGTGATTTATAATGTTACGTTTCAAATAAATGCTGTTCTTTTGAACTTTATATTCATCAAAGAATCCTGAAATTTTTTTTTACACAACTATTGATAATAATCAAATAATATTATCAATAATCATAAATGTGTGTTGATCATCAGATCCTCATGAGAATGATCAGTGAAGGATCATGTGACGCTGAAGACTGGAGTAATGATGATAAACTCAGGAATAAATCACACTTTACTGTATATTCACACAGAGAACAGCTGATCTACACTGGAGGAATATTACACTGATCTACTGGAGTTATGAGCAGATTCATGAGCAGGAGAGACTCTCTCAGTTTGGCAGATTGACTCAAGTCAGTGTGTGTGACTGTGTGCAGTGCATGATGGGAAGGTACCGTGTGTTGTGTCTCTGCAGGCAAATGGAGATGCAGGCGCATGTTGAGCGGGAGAGACGATCGTCCAACTCAGGTGAGAATGCAAAATCGCAGACACATTGAGCGGAGTGACGTTTGCCTCATTGACTGTGTTTCCCACAGGTTCCCCGTTTCAGGGTCACCCCGCGGTGCTGTCTGTAGCTCCGCCCACTGCCGCGCCTCCTCCTCTGTCCATGGGCGGTCCGTGTCCTCCTCCTCCCCCGCCCGGCCCGCCGCCTCCCTCTGCCGGGGCTCCGCCTCCTCCTCCGCCCCCTTTACCTGTGGGAGGATACGGGGGCCCCGGGGCCTCGCAGGACGACAGTCAGGGGCCCACCGGCCTCGCTGCCATGATCGCCGGAGCCAAACTGCGGCGTGTGCAAAGGGTG
>JAGHMJ010000032.1:1135538-1183038 GCA_018749465.1 Paracanthobrama guichenoti | reverse complement strand
TTACAGCTCTGAGTCCCTCACACACTTACAGCTCTGAGTCCCTCACACACTTACAGCTCTGAGTCCCTCACACACTTACAGCTCTGAGTCCCTCACACACTTACAGCTCTGAGTCCCTCACACACTTACAGCTCTGAGTCCCTCACACACTTACAGCTCTGAGTCCCTCACACACTTACAGCTCTGAGTCCCTCACACACTTACAGCTCTGAGTCCCTCACACACTTACAGCTCTGAGTCCCTCACACACTTACAGCTCTGAGTCCCTCACACACTTACAGCTCTGAGTCCCTCACACACTTACAGCTCTGAGTCCCTCACACACTTACAGCTCTGAGTCCCTCACACACTTACAGCTTTGAGTCCCTCACAGTTTTAGAGTAATATGTGTTTTGGAAAAGATATATTTCATATAAAAATTGAAAATTTTATTTTTGTGCATTATTCATAACAATAAAGTTAAACTTCCATAATTTTTTATTCAGTTCACTTTTTTAAACAGTTTTCACTTCAGGAATAATCTGCCAAGAGCCCAAAGGTCAGTGTGTGATCAGATCAGTTTAATCTCATTCTCATGTCAGATTATAGCTACTGCATAAATATTATATCCGTCGTGTCATAAAATCCCCTAAAAATACAAAGTATTAAATAAAAATAAACATTAGCGAACTAAAATATAGTACAATCATTTAAAAAACATTCTGGTCATTTTTGACCGACACACAAAGCACCAGAGGGTTAAAGGTGCAATATGTAAGATTTTAGGATTATATAAATATGTTCTATATTGTGTTGACGTGTGCATTATCCCAAATGTTCCCAAGAATGTTTAAATCCAGAGAAATCAGTGATTGTAACCAGGACACGGCCCGTGTGTGCGCGTCGCCTATCAGTGACATCATCCCCGCGTTCCCCTCCGGTGTTATTGTGTAGTAACCATGGCAACACAAAGCAGCTTTAATATCTGATGTGTTTTATTAGACACTGTTTGGATCAGTGATGGACAGAAACTAATGATTGTTCTCCAGCTCAACACAGTTAGTCTGATTGTGTAAGTCTGGTGTTGTTGATTTACCGCACAGAGTGCCATGTTTTACCATGCCTAATATGATCTCGCTCACTGCAGTGTGAACAAGTGTCTCATAGCGCCGAGCCAACGCACAGAGTAGCATTATAACATCACTAACACACTCACATGTGTGTGATATGATCAAACACACACACGCATGAGCGGAGGAAGAGGAAGCGCTCGCGGCAGAATAAAAGCTCCATTTAACATTATGACTTCATCGTTGTAGTCCAAGCGAGTCGTTGGTTGTAGTTCTGATGTTGAATAAAAGACCTTTGGAGTGACTTTTCTCTGCTCAAACAAACATCACACACTAACTAAAGCTGAAACGAGTTTACTGTAAGTGTGTGTGTCCCGCAGACGGAGTGAAGAAGCCGTGGGACCGAGCGAACTCCGCGGAGAGATCGTCGCTGGTGTCCAGGTGAGAGCAGGACGCCTCGTGTACTGGAACACACACACACACACACACACACACGTCTGACATGTGTCCGTCGCTCCGCAGGGTCCGGCCCGTGGGAAGCATCGGCGACTCAGACGCCTTAGACTTCGACAGGATGAAGCAGGTACAGATCAGACGCTCCTGAAGGAAAAACATTCCGGTCATTTTTGAGCGACACGCAAACAGGGTTAAAGGCACAATATGTAAGATTGTAGGATTAACATATCCAAAAGCCACTAGAACAGTGTTTGGTGGCTTCATCCGATTTGTAAGATATCCTACGCCGACACTGGAGAATACATCAACATGTTTCTAAAGATGCGAACTGTTCATCACCATTTCAAAATAAAAGTTTAAACCCTCGCTCAGAGTTTGCATGTTTTCATGTCCACACAAATATTAAATATTGGATATTGGAATTAAATGTTTAGGCGATGTTACACAAGGATTTGACCATAAAGTGTGACAACTATCCGCAGTCTGTTGGCGCCCTCTTCAGGCATTTGTTCTAATGCATAACGCACATAGGTAATATTATGTACACCGATCAAAACATTATGACCAGCTTCCTGATATTGTGTTGGTCCCCCTGACCCGTCGAGGCATGGACGACCCCTGAAGGTGTGCTGTGGTATCTGGCACCAAGATGTTAGCAGTAGATCCTTTAAGTCCTGTAAGTTGTGAGGTGTGGCCTCCATGGATCGGACTTGTTTGTTCAGCACATCCCACAGATGCTCGATTGGATTGAGATCTGGGGAATTTGGAGGCCAAGTCAACACCTCAAACTCGTTGTTGTGCTCCTCAAACCATTCCTGAAGCATTTGTGCTTTGTGTCAGGAGCATTATCCTGCTGGAAGAGCCACAGCCACCAGGGAATACCGTTTCCATGAAAGGCTGTACATGGTGTCAACAATGCTTAGGTAGGTGGTACGTGTCAAAGTAACATCCACATGGATGGCAGGACCCAAGGTTTCCCAGCAGAACATTGCCCAAAGCATCACACTGCCTCCGCCGGCTCGCCTTCTTCCCATAGTGCATCCTGGTGCCCTGTCGCCACTGTTCCTTCCTTGGAGCACTTTTGATAGATCCTGACCACTGCAGACCGGGAACACCCCACAAGAGCTGCAGTTCTGGAGATGCTCTGACCCAGTCGTCTAGCCATCACAATCTGGCCCTTGTCAAACTCACTCAAATCCTTACGCTTGCCCATTTTTCCTGCTTCTAACACATCAACTCTGAGGACAAAATGTTCACTTGCTGCCTAATATATCCCACCCACTAACAGGTAATGGTGTTATTCACTGGTCATAATGTTATGCCTGATTGGTGTATATTATGTTATGTATTTTAGCAGTGTTCAACAAAACTATGCGAGTCATTCACTTTATTTGAACCAATTATTATTGCCTCAATGTTATTATATGTATTTTAAAGGCTATTGTCATATAAAAACTGATCAGATTCCCCGATCGCATGATGTAAACACTGCTTCTGCTGACAGGAGATCCTGGAGGAAGTGGTCCGTGAGCTGCACAAGGTGAAGGACGAGATCATCGACGGTACGTGGATGAGTTATTGTGTGTTTGTGGAGTGCTGATGGGGAACTCACCAGCTGCGTCTTGTCTTCCAGCCATCAGACATGAACTCAGTCGAATCAGCACCACATAATGTCCACGCTTCCCGAGAGCCAAACCTGCTGTAGCGGAGAGGACGAGGGCGGGACGTTCCAGCCGGATTAAAGCCCGCCGCGGCTCTAGCACGTCTGGAACGCAGCGGAGGACTCTTGCACTGACCTTCTGTTCTCTGGACCAACGGAGCTTTTCAACGTCTTTTGCAGAAACTGAAGAAAATAGAAGAAGTGTTTTGATGAGGTGTTGTTCCGTTCATTTGGTCTGCATTATTATTATTATTATTTTTATTATTATAGTTGTAGTAGTAGTGTTTTCATGTAGGTCGCGGTAGCCGTAGCAACCAATAATAATAATAAAAATGATAATAATCGCACATCACTTTTATATTTTTCCTTTTGTTCAGTCATCATAAGCACATTTCATTCAGAGTTTTTATCCTTTTGCCATAAAAATATGTATTTATTCACTGACCGAGAGACGTTATTATTTCCGTCTAATGGAGAAAGTATTTGTGATCATGTTGTTAATAAAATGTTTATTGGCCGCAAGGATATGGTGAAGTATTGTTCTGTTTTATGATTTCTCTTTTTGACCAAGTGCTTCCTGGTTTGAAGAAAAAACAGCCTGAATAAAAGCTATACGTGACATTAAACGAGAACTGAAATAAAACCGTGCCGGATGTGATGGACCACGTGTTGTTTCTTCACGAGTCAAAACCATATTCATAAACGCAGAAATGCACAACAGCATTCATTCAAACATTTAACAATCAAAATATTAATAATGTTATCTTATTGTATGTTATTTAATTAACACTTACATCTTTTATATATATATAT
Source organism: Paracanthobrama guichenoti (assembly GCA_018749465.1). NCBI lineage: Eukaryota > Metazoa > Chordata > Actinopteri > Cypriniformes > Gobionidae > Paracanthobrama > Paracanthobrama guichenoti. The sequence continues at coordinate 1,179,060 of JAGHMJ010000032.1, read as the reverse complement.
ATAATATTAAATTATTTAAAAATAATAATATTTAATAATACAATGAGTTTCTGGTGACGTTTATCTTTCGTTTAAAACCACAACATTCGAAAATATAAACATAATCAGAACATTTATCAAAATATTAATGATAATAAAAATATGTAATTAACACACACAGTGGAAATCTGGTGGTTAAAATAATAATAATACTATTTAATTAATAATCAATAAAAGTTTCTGGTGACATTTAAATGATGTACATAAAAATAACCAAATTATCAAAATCATAGATTAAGATATTAAACAACTCAATAATATGTATTTATTTACATATTAATATACAGAGAAGATATTAATAATTACATAATACACAGTTACAATATATAATACACTACATCACTAATATATTAATAAGAGATCGGTGGACATTTACTTTCAGTTTAGAAATGAAAACCCACAAACCACACAAATAATCCTATTATCAAAATCATATTTTAATATATTCAAACCTCTCAGTCAATATGAATTATGTGTTTAGAGACACGCATTAATAATGCACGGGAAAGGCCAGATTTAGTCAAATTGGCTGTTTACATATTGATATACGGTCAAAATCTGGATTTTAAAATATTAAAAATCATTTCATGAACACAATTATGACATATGAAATAAAACGATTCCTATGTTGTATTTACACCGATAAATGCCCGAGACCGTCCCCTCCTCTTCTCGCGAGAGTTGGAAGTGGAGCGTAGTGGCGACGTGAATTCAGTGAGAAGTGGAGAGTTATTTGTATATCGAAGAGTGTGTGCGCGCTGTGCGGGTATCAGGGGTGTGTGTGTGTGTGTGTGTGTGTGAGAGAGAGTGTGTGAGAAGTGTTTGCGGGGCAGCGAGCGAGCGAGCGAGCGATCCGTGCGTGCGTGCGTTTAACGCGACAGCAAAGGCGAGCGAGCTGGCGGACTTCAACATGGCATCCGGCGAAACGCTGTACATCGAGACGGACGGCTCGGAGATGCCCGCGGAGATCGTGGAGCTGCACGAGATCGAAGTGGAAACCATCGAGACGACGGTGGTCGGCGGGGACGAGGACGACGAGCACCAGCCCATGATCGCGCTGCAGCCGCTGGTGACAGACGACCCGAGTCAGGTCCACCACCATCAGGAGGTGATCCTGGTCCAGACCCGGGAGGAGGTGGTCGGCGGGGATGACTCGGACCTCCGGGGGGACGACGGCTTCGAGGACCAGATCCTCATCCCGGTGCCCGCGCCCGTCGCGGAGGAGGAGTACATCGGGCAGACTCTGGTGACAGTCGCGGGCAAGAGCTCCATGGGGCGGATGGGCAAGAGAGCGGCTTCGGGGGGCAAGAAAGCGGGCAAAAAGAGCTACCTGAGCGCGGCGGAGGCCACCGGGAGGAAATGGGAGCAGAAGCAGGTGCAGATCAAGACTCTGGAGGGCGAGTTCTCCGTCACGATGTGGGCATCGGGTGAGTCTCTTTGCTCCGGGATGTCGCTTGCTCGGAGTCCCGGGCCCTCGGCAGGGCGTTGTCCGTCCGCAGCGCGTCCCGTCCCGCGCGCGATGCTTTTCGCGAGACGTCTTCGCACCGAGAACGCGGGCGCATCGGTCCGGGTGTTTTTGTTTTGAACGGAGGCCATGTTTTTAGCTGCCGATGGGCGCCGCCATGTTCCCCGAGTCCAGTATGGCGGCCCGAAAAGATGGCGCCGGTGCTGCGGGTGGAAGATGGCGCGAGCGCGCTGCAGCTGATGAGGCGTGTAGGCCGCGCGAGCTGTGGCTGCTGGAGACCGTTAAAGACCGTTAACCCGTCTCGCGGTTTGAATTTCAGATTCAGCGGGATTAGCGCGCCACTTTGGATTTAAATATCCGACAAGATGTGACGGTTGACTTTTTTAACGACCTGAGGCAGCTCCTGGCTGCGCGTCTGTTTACTGCCTCTGCGGATCTGCTGTTACCTGGTTAAATGATTCAGATGACAGAAATCATCGCGCATTTGTGTTTATTAGGATTTAAAATTAGTTTTAAAGGTGTTGTTTTTCGTTCGAGGGACCCGGATGTCGCTGAGGTCGTCCGTAGAAGAAATCTCGGATTTAACGTTTCCAACTGTTGACTCGTTTTAAGCCGTGTGTCATTTGGCTTTGTGTTTCAGATGACAAGAAGGACATCGATCATGAGACTGTGGTGGAGGAGCAGATCATCGGGGAAAACTCTCCTCCGGATTATTCCGAATACCTGACGGGAAAGAAACTCCCGCCCGGAGGAATCCCGGGAATCGACCTGTCGGACCCGAAACAGCTGGCAGAGTTCGCCAGGTCAGAGACACTCGCGATTACTGCTCAATAGAACCTCAAACTGTTCAGAATTCATTTGAAATGGATGTGTGTATATCAGGGTCATACATTAATCTGGACTCCGGGGCAAAGTGCTTCCGATATTAAAGGCATAGTTCACCCAAACATGAACATTACATTTACATTTATGCCTTTGGCAGACGCTTTTATCCAAAGCGACTTACACTGCATTCAAGGTACACATTTTTACATTTTGTCAGTTCTTGCTTTCCCTGGGAATCGAAACCAGGACTTTGGCGTTGCTAGTGCCACACTCTTATTGTTTGAGCTACAGGAAAGCTGGAACATTATCCCATGATTTCCTCTCCCTCAGCTCATCCTGGGTGTGTGTGACATCATTCTCTCAGACAAACACAGTTATTAATAATGTCCTGGCTCTTCCCAGCTTTATAATGGCAGTGCATGGATGTTTCTGTTTTGAAGACCATAAAAGTGCATCCATCCGTCATAAAAGTGCATCCATCCGTCATAAAAGTGCATCCATCCGTCATAAAAGTGCATCCATCCATCATTAAAGTGGATCCATCATCAAATTGCATTAAATATGGATATTTTTCTTACACAAAGCATCGATTTGGTTCAGAAGGCCTTTATTAACCCCTGGAGGTGGAGGCACACGGTGGAGCAGTTATATGATGGATGGATGCACTTTTATGATGGATAGATGGATGGATGCACTTTTGATGGATGGATGCACTTTGGACAGATGGATGCACTTTTATGATGGATGGATGGATGCACATTTATGACAGATGGATGCACTTTTATGACGGATGGATGCACTTTTATTATGGATAGATGCACTTTTATGACAGATGGATGGATGCACTTTTATGACAGATGGATGCACTTTTATTATGGATAGATGCACTTTTATGACAGATGGATGGATGCACTTTTATGACAGATGGATGCACTTATGACGGATGGATGCACTTTTATTATGGATAGATGCATTTTTATGACGGATGGATGGATGCACTTTTACACAATACATACACAAAACAGAAACCTCCATGCACTGCCATTATAAAGCTGGGAAGAGCCAGGACATTATTAATAACTGTGTTTGTCTGAGAGAATGATGTCACACACACCCAGGATGAGCTGAGGGAGAGGAAATCATGGGATAATGTTCCTGTTTGGGTGAACTATCCCTTTAATCTCGGTGTAGAAACTCATTGTGTGGACCCGCAGCTGATCATACTGTACTTGTGATCTCTGGGTGCAGCGCCAGCATCAGTTTCTGTGAAAGTCTTTTTATTCATGTTTATCTGTTTGAAAACGTGCCTTTTACTTTGTTGACTGACTTGAGCTGTGAGGACATTGGTCTTCTGAGATGGTTTGACGTGACATTTACAATGTTAGTTGTTTTGTTTCTCAGCCCCTTCAGTAACAGTGGCGGTCATTTTGCTCGTAGTCCCGTCCGGTAAGTCTAAGATTGGAGAATAACGTTACACTGGTCACATGAGGGGCTTTTTTATAGAGTGTCACTGGGTCAAGAACGGGTGGAAGAGTTCTGAATATGACACAATTATAATGATACACAGAGCATTCTGGGTAACTGTGGGATGTCTGAGCACTGACTGTCGTCGTGTCCGTCTAGAATGAAGCCGAGGAAGATCAAGGAGGACGACGCGCCGAGGACGATAGCCTGCCCGCACAAGGTGAGCGTATCGGTCCGTGTGTTTTCAGCCAATCGGGAGCGAAGGCTTGACCGTTCCTCTGCTGTGTTTCCCACAGGGCTGCAGTAAAATGTTCAGGGATAACTCTGCCATGAGGAAGCACCTTCACACTCACGGCCCGCGGGTTCACGTGTGCGCCGAGTGCGGCAAGGCCTTCGTGGAGAGCTCCAAATTAAAACGGCATCAGCTGGTTCACACTGGGGAGAAACCGTTCCAGGTACGTCATCACACACTCTTAAGAGTAAAGATTCATTATTGGTAGGGATGGGTATGGAGAACTCTGAACCGGTGATTCGGTAAGAAACGCACATTTCGATTCCGCTTTGTGCACGCATTTGAATGTGATTTTAATGCGCTCATTAAAGCGAAGCTGTATCGTACAGCTCCGGGTAGCCACATAGCAAGCTCCTGATTGGTTAACGCGGCGCGACTATCTGCCCAACAGATCTGCATATCACTCACACACACACACACACACACACACACACGCCGCTCGCTCACTTTCACTCGCTCGCTCGCTCACTCTTTCACTCACTCTTTCGCTCTCACTCACTCTTTCGCTCACTCACTCTTTCGCTCACTCGCTCACTCACTTTCAGTCACTCTTTCGCTCACTCGCTCACTCACTTTCAGTCACTCTTTCGCTCACTCGCTCACTCACTTTCAGTCACTCTTTCGCCACTCGCTCACTCACTTTCAGTCACTCTTTCGCTCACTCACTTTCGCTCGCTCACTCACTTTCGCTCGCTCACTCACTTTCGCTCGCTCACTCACTTTCACTCGCTCACTCACTTTCAGTCACTCTTTCGCTCACTCGCTCACTCACTTTCAGTCACTCTTTCGCTCACTCACTTTCGCCTCACTCGCTCACTCACTTTCGCCGCCACTCCACTTTCCGCCACTTTCGCTCACTCACTTTCGCTCGCTCACTCTTTCACTCACTCTTTCGCTCACTCACTCTTTCACTCACTCACTCACTCTTTCACTCACTTTCTTTCGCTCGCTCACTCTTTCGCTCGCTCACTTTCACTCGCTCACTCACTCACTCACTCTTTCGCTCGCTCACTTTCACTCGCTCACTCTTTCGCTCGCTCTCTTTCGCTCGCTCGCTCACTCACTCAGCCGTGAATGTGGTCATATTTCTGCAGAAGAGCGGCTGAAGCTGTTAGCAGACACAATACAGACGGTTATTATGATTTGCTGCTTTAGTGCTGCACTCACTTCCATTTGTTTCCCACTAAATGTTTAGATTTTGTACAATTATTGTGCATTTTTCTAGTTTACTGTAGTATTTTTGTCAGAGATTGTGATGTGTGTGTGTATATATATATATTTAATGTGTTTTTCTTTAATGATGTTGTGTGCATTTAGTAGATTGTTTAACACACACACACACACACACACACACACACTTCGTCAGGCCAACACTGAGGTATAAATTGTAATAGCGCCCCCTACCGTATAAAAGCCGGAGAATCTGGTCAATGGCAGGGATGCGTTTGCTCATGACGACAAAATCACTCCCTGCTCTCGACTGAATGACTTTAATGAGGGCTGATCTACATACAGTGAAGACCTGACACGAGCTGTTCATCTGTATCATTTGTTCTGCTGTATTTATGTTCAGTGCATGTGTGTACTGTATTATAGTACAGTAGCACTGTCTCCAGTGTGTACACATGCTCTGCTCTTCCTGTTGATCAGCTGACGCTGCTTTGATGTGACCTGACCGGTTTCTGTCCTTCTCTCCGTCTAGTGTACGTTCGAGGGCTGCGGGAAGCGCTTCTCTCTGGACTTTAACCTCCGGACGCACGTCCGAATTCACACCGGGGACCGGCCCTACGTTTGCCCGTTCGACGGATGCAATAAAAAGTTTGCCCAGTCCACCAACCTCAAATCACACATTCTGACACACGCCAAAGCCAAAAACAACCAATGAACGCTTGTCCCAAAGCCTCGTAACACTGGAGTCATGAACCCGCGCTGGAGGACTGTAGAGACACACACAAGTGAGGCGCTCAGAATCCGAGGATCCGCTTGGGATTGGCCGGAACATCGGGACTCATTATTTCCTTCTCCTTCAGTCTCTGGTCCTCATACATGTATAGCTTTTAATTTTCTATTTCTCCAAGTGTGCATATTGTACACTTATTCTGGGATATGCTTCGTAACGCTGGCTGTGATCATTAATCCTCCTCACAGCCGATCCGAGTTACTGGAGACGGCGCGTGTGTGACGGAGGCGTCGAGTAATCGGTGTGTGCCGAGATCATGTCGAGTGAGTGTGTGTGTTTGTGAGCGCACCGGTCCGTCTCACCGCGGTAAACTGCCGTGTTATCTGTCCTTTCTTTTCTTTCTTAGACTGTTGTAAAGGTCTGAACCATGAACTGTCCTTTGTTACTCCTCCACCTCGCCTGTATTTCAGCTAACTACCATTAAAGAGGGAAATCTGCCGGCTTCATGGACTGACACGCAGCATCTTTCTAACATCTTACTGCATTATATACTATTCTGAAAATATTTTTAGTGTTTTTGTCATTCAAATTAAACTTATGTTAGCCGACATTTCTAATTTATTTGATTTTTGTATTTATTTTAGTGACCAAAAAGCGATTTTACAACACTAAAATAACTTAGTTTGGGATTTATTTGGAGCTGTTTTCCCTCGGAAACATTGCATTAAATGTGAAGGACAGGGTTCCCACGGCTCCTTGAAATCCTGGAACGTTTGTGATTCTGAAAAAAAAAAAAAGAATTGAACTGGAAAGTATTTGTAAATAAACACACACAGATCAGGTCAAAGTGCTTGAGTTTATTGTGCAAGAAGTTTTCTGGAAAAAATCCCATAATAATCCCAGCGGTCCCAGGGTGTGTGATTTCTCCAGCACTGTGGCGTTGCAGACGAGCGTTAGTGACGCGTTTACCCAATGCTCTTCAGATCCATGCACCGCAGAAACGCCACAAATGGAGCATCAGATCTCTGATAGATTGAGCTGTGTTTGACCTGAGGAGCCCGTGACCTCCCTCTCACTGCAGTGTGTTCATCATCGAGTTCCTGAAGAGCAGACGCCATCCACTGCTGATCTCTCTCACTCACACACACTCGCTCACAGACGCTCTCTCACACACACTCGCTCAGATGCTCACAGACGCGCGCACACACACACGCTCGCACACGCTCAGATGCTCACACACACACTCGCTCAGATGCTCTCACACACTCGCTCACAGACGCTCTCTCACACACACTCGCTCAATGCTCACACACACTCGCCAGATGCTCTCACACACTCGCTCACAGACGCTCTCTCACACACACTCGCTCAATGCTCACACACTCGCTCACAGACGCTCTCTCACACACACTTGCTCAGATGCTCACACACTTCGCCATATACGCCGCCATACGCTCACAGACGCCACAGACGCCACACACACGCTGCCACAGACGCCGCCACAGACGCTCGCACACGCCGCTTCACAGACGCCAGCACACACACAGACGCCGCCACAGACGCCGCGACACACACACAGACGCTCGCTCACAGACGCTTCACACACACAGACGCTCTCGCACACACACACACGCTGCCACAGACGCCTTTACACGCTGCCACAGACGCTTCGCACGCCGCTACAGACGCGCTGCAGACGCCGCCACAGACGCTTCACACGCCGCTACTGACGCTTTCACGCCACGCTGCCACAGACGCCACACGCCACTACAGACGCCACACACGCCGCCAGACGCGCCACAGACGCCGCCGCACACACGCCGCTACAGCGCACAGACGCCGCTACAGACGCTTCACACGCCGCTGGCCAGACGCTTCGCGACGCTGCCAGACGCTTCGCGACGCTGCCAGACGCTCGCACGCTGCCAGACGCTCGCACGCCGCCACAGGCGCGCACACTCGCCAGACGACGCTTCACACACACTCGCCACAGACGCGCTCACACACACACTTCGCCACAGACGCTTACACACACACTCCGCCACAGACGCCTTTACACACACATACCGCCAGACGCTTCTCACACACACACACGCCGCTGCAGACGCTCACACACACACGCCGCCACAGACGCTTTCACACGCATGCTCGCCACAGACGCTTCTGCACGCCGCCACAGACGCGCTACAGACACGCCGCCACAGACGCTTACACACTTCGCCGCTTCAGACGCCACACGCCGCCAGACGCTTCACACGCCGCCACAGACGCTCGCACGCCGCTGCCACAGACGCGCTGCCAGACGCACTTCGCGACGCTGCTTCAGACGCTCGACGCACGCCGCTTCAGACGCTCGCACGCTCGCTGCTTCAGACGCTTCGACGCTGCCAGACGCCACACACGCCGCTACAGACGCCACGCACGCTGCCACAGACGCCGCACGCCGCCACAGACGCCACACACACGCTGCCACAGACGCCACACACACGCCGCCAGACGCTACACACACGCTGCCACAGACGCCACACGCACACGCCGCGCCGCTGCAGACGCTGCACGCTGCCACAGACGCTTCGCGACGCTGCCACAGACGCCGCACGCTGCCAGGCGCTCACACACGCACGCTGCCACAGACGCTGCACACACACGCCACACGCGACGCTGCCACAGACGCCACGCACGCACGCCGCCAGACGCCACGCACGCACGCTGCCACAGACGCCACGACGCACGCTGGCCACAGACGCTACGCACGCTCACGCTGCCACAGACGCTTCGCACGCGACGCTGCCACAGACGCTTTCGCTGCCACAGACGCTTCGCGACGCGACGCTGCCACAGACGACGCTGACAGACGCTACGACGCCGCCACAGACGCCTCGCACGCGCTTCGCTCGCTGCCACAGACGCCCAGCGCCACGCTGCCACAGACGCTTTCGCACGCTGCCACAGACGCTTCGCACGCTGGCCAGACGCCGCACGCTGCTACAGACGCTTTTTACACGCTGCCACAGACGCTTCACACACTTCGCCGCCACAGACGCCTTCACACACTCGCTGCCGCCAGACGCCTTGCTACACTTCGCCGCCACAGACGCTTTACACACACTCGCCGCCACAGACGCTTACGCGCTGGGCTACAGCTCACTCGCCGCCACAGACGCGCTTGCTGCCAGACGCGCCGCAGACGCTGCTTCAGACGCACGCGTGACGCTGCTTTCAGACGCTTCGCACGCCGCTTCAGACGCCCGCGACGCTGCTTCAGACGCTTCGCGACGCTGCCACAGACGCCCGCAAACACGCACGCTGGCTCACAGACGCTCTACAAACACGCACGCTGCCACAGACGCGCCATAAACACGCACGCTGCCACAGACGCGCTACAAACACGCACGCCGCCACAGACGCGCTACAAACACGCACGCCGCTGCCACAGACGCCACAAAACACGCACGCCGCCACAGACGCGCTACAAACACGCACGCTGCCAGACGCCACAAACACGCACGCCGCCACAGACGCCACAAACACGCACGCCGCCACAGACGCTTCAGCCACTTCGCACGCTGCTTCAGACGCCTCGCAGACTCGCACGCCGCTTTCAGACGCTGCACGCTGCCACAGACGCTTCGCACGCTGCCTACAGACGCTCTCACACTTCGCGACGCTGCTTCAGACGCTTACACTTCGCTGCTGCCACAGACGCGCTTCGCGACGCTGCTTACAGACGCTTCGCACGCTGCTTTCAGACGCTTCGCAGACGCCGCTACAGACGCTTCACAAACACAGACGCTTCACAGACGCTACACACGCCGCCACAGACGCCGCACGCCGCCACAGACGCCACGCACGCTACGCTACAGACGCCGCACGCTTACAAACGCGCCGCCACAGACGCTACGCACGCTGCCTACAGACGCCACAAACACGCTGCCACAGACGCTCAAACACGCACGCCGCCAGACGCGCTACGCATAAACACGCCGCCACAGACGCTATAAACACGCACGCCGCCAGACGCTACAAACACACGCCGCCATAGACGCCACAAACACGCACGCCGCCACAGACGCTTACAAACGCGCTGACGCTGCCACAGACGCCTTTCGCACGCCGCTACAGACGCTTCGCGCGCCGCTTCAGACGCCAGACGCTGCCACAGACGCTTCGCACGCCGCCACAGACGCCTCACACGCTCACAGACGCTTCCACACACACGCCGCCACAGACGCTTTACAAACACACGCCGCCACAGACGCCACAAACACGCCGCCAGACGCCACAAACACGCCGCCACAGACGCCACAACACGCCGCCACAGACGCCACAAACACACGCCGCCACAAACGCACGCCGCTACAGACGCCGCCACACATACACACGCCGCCACAGACGCTCGCACACACACGCGCGCTACCAGACGCCTACAAACACAGACGCCACAGACGCCACACACGCTGCCACAGACGCCACAAACACGCACGCTGCCACAGACGCCACAAACACACGCCGCTACAGACGCACGCCGCTGGCTCAGACGCCTCGACAGACACACGCCACGCCACAGACGCTTCGCACGACACACAGACGCTTTCGCAGACGCCTACTTGCACACACACACACGCTGCTACAGACGCTTCACACAACACACGCTTCGCAGCTGACACGCGCCACAGACGCTACACACACACGCCGCTGCCACAGACGCTCTCAGACATACACACACGCCGCCACAGACGCCGACACACACACACGCCGCCACAGACGCTTCTCGCGACACACACACTGCCGCCTCAGACGCTTCTTGCACAGACGCGCTGCCTGCAGACGCTTCACACACACACACGCCGCCACAGACGCCGCACACACACGCCGCTCACACACGCGCTCGCACATACACACACGCCGCCACAGACGCTTCGCACACACGCCGCTGCCACACGCGCCAGCACACACACGCTGGCCAGACGCTTCGCACACACGCCGCCACAGACGCCTGACGCCACACACACGCCGCCACAGACGCCTCACACGCCGCTACAGACGCTCGCTCACACGCTGCCACGACGCTGCCAGACGCTGCCGCCAGACGCGCTGCAGACGCCGCACACACGCTGCCACAGACGCGATTTCGCACGCCGCTTTCAGACGCTTCGCAGACGCTGCCAGACGCTTTCGCAAACACGCCGCCAGACGCCTTCTGCCGCAACACAGACGCTTCGCACACACACGCTGCCACAGACGCCACGCGACACACACGCCGCCACAGACGCCGCTACAACACACACGCCGCCACAGACGCTTCGCAAACACACACGCCGCTTCTCAGACGCTTTCGCACACACACACGCCGCCACAGACGCTTTCGCACTTCGCCACAGACGCTCGCACACACGCTGCTGCTACAGACGCTTTCACATACACACGCCGCCACAGACGCTTGCACACGCACGCCGCTTTCAGACGCCGCACACACACGCCGCTCAGACGCTTTACACACGCGCTTCAGCGCTTCAGACGCTTTACAGACGCTGCCACACAGCTGCCACAGACATTCGCTTACACTTCGCACGCTGCCACAGACGCACGCCGCACGCTACGCTTTCTCAGACGCTTCGCACGCCGCCACAGACGCTTCACAAACACGCTGCCAGACGCCTCGCACAAACACAGACGCTTCATAAACACACGCTGCCACAGACGCCAGACGCCGCACACACGCCGCCACAGACGCCTCGCACACACACGCCGCTTGCAGACGCTTCGCTGACACACACACGCCGCCACAGACGCTTCGCACACACAGACGCTGCCACACGCTTTCGCACACACGCCTTCGCCACGCACACTCACACGCACGCCACAGACGCCTCGCACACACACGCTGCTACAGACGCCTCACACACACACGCCGCCAGACGCTCACACACACACACACGCCGCTACAGACGCCGCGCACACACACGCTCGCCAGACGCTCGACACACGACACGCTGCTTGCAGACGCTGCTGCAGACGCCGCACGCCACGCTTCACAGACGCTTCGCATACACACGCCGCCACAGACGCCTCGCACACACACACGCTGCTACAGACGCTTCGCGACACACACACGCCGCCACAGACGCTCGCGACACACACACGCCGCCACAGACGCTCGCATACACACACGCTGCCACAGACGCCTCGCACACACACGCTGCTACAGACGCCTCGCACACACACACACGCCGCCAGACGCTTCGCACACACACGCTGCCACAGACGCTTCGCACACACACGCTGCCACAGACGCTCGCACACACACGCCGCAGACGCTTACAGCCGCGCTCGCCGCACACACACCAGACGCTCGCACACACGCCGCCAGACGCCTGCATTGGCCACACACGCCACAGACGCCGCCTGCACACACACGCTGCCACAGACGCCGCGCACACACACGCCGCCACAGACGCCTTCACACACACGCCGCCAGACGCTTCTGCACACACACGCCGCGCAGCCACAGACGCTTCGCACACACGCCGCCGCCAGACGCTCGCACACACACGCTGCTACAGACGCCGCTCGCACACACACGCCGCCACAGACGCTCTTCGCACACACACGCCGCCACAGACGCCTCGCACACACACACGCCGCCACAGACGCCGCGACACACACACGCCGCTTCACAGACACTTCGCTTCAGACGCCGCCAGACGCTTCACACACACGACACGCCGCTTCACACAGACACGCCGCTTCAGACGCAGACACGCCGCTGCCAGACGCGCCGCACACACACACGCCACAGACGCCTCACAGACACACCGCTTTGACGCTGCGACGCGCTGCTGCACAGACACGCCGCTTCACAGACACGCCGCTTCACACAGACACGCCGCTTTCAGACACAGACACGCCGCTTCACACAGACACGCCGCTTCACAGAGACACGCCGCTTCACAGACGCTCGCACACACGCCGCTTTCACGCGCCTCGCACGCTGCTCTCAGACGCCTCGCACACACGCTGCCACAGACGCTCGCACACACGCACGCTGCCACAGACGCCCGCTGCACACGCCGCTGACGCTCACACACACGCCGCTCTCGCCAGACGCTTCGCACACACACGCCGCTTCAGACGCTGGCTACAGACACGCCGCTTCAGACGCCGCTACAGACGCTTACACAGACACGCCGCTTCACAGACACGCCGCTTCAGACGCTTCGCGACGCTGCTTCAGACGCTTCGCACGCCGCTTCAGACGCTCGCACGCTGCTTCAGACGCTTCGCACGCTGCTTTCAGACGCCTCGCACGCTGCTTTCAGACGCTTCGCACACACGCTGCTGCAGACGCCTGCACACACGCCGCCACAGACGCTTTCGCACACACACGCCGCCACAGACGCCGCACACACGCCGCTCTTCAGACGCTGCCACAGACACGCCGCTTCAGACGCTGCCACAGACGCCTTGCACAGACACGCCGCTTCACACAGACACGCCGCTTCAGACTCTCCGCCGCACGCTGCTTTCAGACGCTTCGCGACGCCGCTTCAGACGCTCGCGACGCTGCTTTCAGACGCCGCACGCTGCTCAGACGCTTTCGCACGCCGCTTCACACGCTCGCCACAGACGCCGCAGACACGCACGCTGCCACAGACGCTCGCACAGACACGCCGCTTCAGGCGCTTCGCACGCTGCCGCTCACAGGCGCTTCACACACGCACGCCGCCAGACGCTTTGCACACACACTCGCTTCTCAGACGCTTTACACACACTTCGCTTCAGACGCTCTTCACTTTCGCCAGACGCCACACACACACACACTCGCCACAGACGCACACACTCGACACAGACGCCGCGCGCACACACACGCCAGACGCTGTCACACTTCGCCAGACGCTTTCACTTCGCCACAGACGCCACACACTTCGCCACAGACGCCACACTTCACGCTGCCACAGACGCATTACACACGCTGCCACAGACGCCGCACACACTTTCACAGACGCTGCGACACACTCACACAGACGCTGCACACACACACTTCACAGACGCTTTCACTTCGCCACAGACGCTTCACACACGCTGCCACAGACGCTCGCACACACTCACACAGACGCTCACAGACGCTCGCACACACTCGCCAGACGATTCTCACTTCGCCACAGACGCTTTACACACACACACTTCGCCAGACGCTTCGCCACAGGCGCGCATACTCGCCACAGACACGCACACTTCGCCACAGACGCCACACACGCTGCTACAGACGCCGCGCACACACAGACGCTCGCACACACTTCGCCAGACGCTACACACACACTTCGCTTCAGACGCCTTCACACTTCTTCGCTCAGACGCTTCTCTCACACTTCGCCACAGACGCCTTCTCTCACACACACTCCGCTTCAGACGCCTCGCCACAGGCGCGCACACTCGCGCACACACTCGCTCACAGACGCGCACACTCTCGCTCACAGACGCTCTCACACACACACTCTCGCTCACAGACGCACACACACACACACACACACACACACACACACACACACACACAGACAGACAGACACTCTCGCTCACAGACGCTCACACACACTTGCTCACAGACGCTCTCTCTCTCACACACACACAAAAACAGCCTTGTTTCTCAAGGTTCTCTCAACGTTATGAACAAACGTTCTTCCAGTAACATTAATATAACATTCATTCAACGTTATCTGGTCTTTAATAATGTTTTCAATGTTAGCGCAAAAACATTTATAAATCGTTAATGGAACGTTTTTCCTGAAGCGCGTGTGTGTGTCAGCATCTGGATCTCTGATGGAGGTGATTGGCTGTGAGACGGCTGCTTGTTATGCAGCTGCTGTCAGTCGAGTGTGTGTGTGTGTGTGTGTGTGTGTGTGTGTGTGTGTGTGTGTGTATCAGACAGCAGATCGCTCTCTCATCTCCACAGGGACGTTTACTCTAGTTTTCTCGTGTTGCACTGCATGTGCGTTCAGTGTGTCTGATGTGGATCATGTCTGTCTTCACTGCGAGCTCTGCTGCATTTTAGATGGGATTTTACATGCAGAAATATGTTGCCACGGTAACTGAGACATGCAGAGCTGCACAGATATTCCACAGAGGCGGCAGGAGCGCTAAAAAAAACCCTGCATAGAGCTCGATCAGATCGATCCATTGATAAGAGCATCAGCCGCTAGTGTAGCCGCTGGGCAGTCAACACACATCATCACACCAGAAACCCACTGTCTGATGAATATATGACTGCTGAACGTCTCAACAGTGCCAATAGTCTGATAGAATCCACATTAAAACTGAAAAAAACAACAACACAATAAACAACAGTAAAAACAGAAGAAGCTGAGCTCTCCTCCTGCCTGGACAGACCAACGGCAGAATAACTCATGCTATGCTAATCATAATCACTGTTAAACTTCCGTTTGATCGTTCTTCAAACATTACGGCAACGTTACTTTTGAACGTTCTAGTAACATTTATAAAACACTTTAGATGAACTTCCAATTAAAACATTTCCGGAAACATTTATCAGAGCATTAAACACACTGATGGTTATTAGAAGGATCGGACCATTATGCGGCAACAAAACTACATTTCCCATCATCCTCTGTGGCTGTGTAAGAAACATCAGTTCCACACCGAATGTCTTTTACTCTTCATTTGGTTGCACTGGAGCTGAAAGCATCCTGAGCAACACAGTTCTCAACTCAGGGTCAAAGGTCATGAGTCAGATGCCGTTTATAGTGTGGTTTGAGTTCATCTGAGCAGATCCAGAACTCTCTTGCTCTGTATTCACCACGGCCCTTTCTCAGAAGGAGTCGTCACATTCAATATTAACCAGGACGTTCGTTCAAACCTCATTTGCCTCCATTAATAATGCATGTGCTCGGATTTGCTTCTGCCCATATTATAATTCTTTGTTTATAATGTCTATGGACAGGTATGAAGATTCTGGAGGTGTAGTCTAGAGTCAGTCGTGGCGTTCATTCGCTGTCCTCGTCGTATAGCTCATTAATTGCCTCATGAATAATGCAGCAGGGCTCATTCAGGACTGCTTCGTCATCCCGTCTCTCACACTTTATTAAAGTCATATAAACTGCTCAAAAGTCAGCATGAAAGAAAGCAGAATGTATTTTTTGTAATCATGCTGATCTTCTCTTGCAGCCGGTGTTAAACTATAACTTAACGATCAATTCACTGCCAGCAGGTTTAATGTGACCAGAAACACCTTTTTCTTTGAATCTTCTTCATTTATGTAGTTCTAACAATGAAAATACGTCAGACCAACTGCAACAATGGGCATTTAAAGACATATTAAGATGATTTTGGTCGAAAAGTCTGAAAAATCATAAATACAGTCACTAGTAATTTGATTGAATGATTTATCATTTCGACCAATAGGTGGCGCTGTTACAAAACTGTTGTGTGGTGGTCCGAGTGAGTTGTTTGGTGTCGTTATATCAAAGCATTGCAGAGATATAGTTATATATTTCCTATATAGAGATCAAAACAAATAAAAGTGTGGCGCTAGCAACACCAAGGTCGTGGGTTCGATTCCCAGGGAAAGCAAGAACTGACAAAATGTAAAAATGTGTACTTTGAATGCAGTGTAAGTCGCTTTGGATAAAAGCGTCTGCCAAAGGCATAAATGTAATATAGTCATTTTGGTATCATACCTCAACTTTGTTGCGGCGCTATACGAAAACGGTTCTGTCTATCGACACAAAATCTATACGTTTTTGTCGGCACAGTCCGAAGATGATCTGACTCAAATTTGGTGAAAATCGGACAAACGGTCTAGGAGGAGTTTGAAAAAGTAGGTTTTAAAATAAAATCAAAATAGCGGGCAGAAATTTTGGCCAAATATGGCAAAATGGGTATCTGTGTTCTCGGCATGACCAAAGGCAACTATTACGTTTCATTACAATAGGATAATTTAATTAAAAGTTATTTATGTTTTTGGAAATTTCATTATAACTTTTGACCACAAAGTGGCGCTGCTTCAAAACGTTTTGAGTACAGTTAGGGAATGTTGCCGAAGACACATACTGAGTTTCGTAACGAATGGGAAAATTGGACTCATCATTTGACTCAGCATGCTGCACCCAATCTAAAGAGACCAGTTTTGTGAATTTCGGCCAAATCGTTCAGAAAATATAAGCAAAAGTAGCCAATTTTTATATCTCCTGACCACTAGGTGGCACTGTGCCGAAACGCTGCAGGTCGCCTCAGGTCATCGTTGGCATAACACACCAAGTTTGGTCAGAATATGCTAAAGCCTTGCAGAGATACAGCCTCACATTCATTTTAGTGGGCACTTCATCAAATTCGTTTGCGCGTTATTCGAGCGGTTTTGACGAAACAACTTGAATTCCATGAGTTTTTGTCGGCATGGTCTGAAGATGACCTGGTTCCATTTTCATAAAAATGGAGTAAGGGCCCACACGGGCCAGCCTTCGCTCCCCACGTGCATCAATGAGCCTTGGCCGCCCATGACCCTGTGGCCGGTTCTCCACTGTTCCTTCCTTGGAGCACTTTTGATAGATCCTGACCACTGCAGACCGGGAACACCCCACAAGAGCTGCAGTTTTGGAGATGCTCTGACCCAGTCGCGGTTTTGGGCATCACAATCTGGCCAACCAGCCATCACAGCCAGGCCATCACAATCTGGCCCTTGTCAAACTCACTCAAATCCTTACGCTTGCCCATTTTTCCTGCTTCTAACACATCAACTCTGAGGACAAAATGTTCACTTGCTCCCTAATATATCCCACCCACTAACAGGAGCCGTGAGGAAGAGAGCATCAGTGTTACTCACGTCATAATGTTATGCCTGAACGGTGTATGAGGCAATTCCATATTTTCTTTTAAAAACGTCAGTGAATGGTTTGACGAAGAGCATCTTTTATTGATGTGCACCTCCAGGACTCACTCGACCGTCACAGTGCATCATTTTAATATCGATAACAAGCGAAAGCGATAGAAACGACTGCCGTCCTCATGGGCATGAATTAATGAATCATTAACTGACATCACAGCCAGCGGCGGCGCATCTTAACAAGCTCATCCATTCATTTCATCTCTGTCCACACTCATGACATCACAGACTGGTTCTCGTAGGGACGGCTCTTTCAGCTTCTGACTGTCGAGTCTGAGAGGAAGGAGGATCGCAGGGATCATGGGACGAACGTTTCTTTGAACAAATAGAGGATCTCGCCTCTCAGAGGAACACGAGGATTAACACTTCTAAAAATAATTACCCAGCATTCAGCGCTGTGGGCTTTCACTGCGAGATGGTGTGCTGCATCAAACACATCGGTTGGTCGGATCTGCAAGAGTGCATTTGATCATAAGTGCCAGATTTGATTTAAATATCAGATGAAAAGCTGAGCAGCTGAAACGTTTCATTTGGACGTTTGACTAACACATTTAACCCTTACTTTCAAAAGTAACGTTCCCATCATAGACTAAAGAAATATGGACGTAGTGTCCGTGACGTCACCCATAGGATTGTGAAGAGCCGTTCTGAAGTGTAAAGTAGGGTCGAGCTGGCCGTGGCCATCTTGGCAGCGCGTCATCGTGCGTCACTCCCGGATAACTGACAATGGGCAAAGAGGCGGGACATGGGCGGAGCTGAGGTGACGTGATGACTAACAGACAGCAGACAAACGGCTATCCACCTGTCACTCAAAGTGGCCACGCCCTTAATTATGCAGAACTTTAAGGCTTTATATAATGTAAACGAATGAGTTATAAAAAAAGTCACCCGCCTCACAGTCGTCATGAAGGGCAGAATTAGCTGTATAGAACAAAACCACTGTTTGTACCAGACTGTAAACGTTTTTTGTGCTGTAAAATTGGGCATTTTAAAGGGTAAACCCCACAGCCTAACTCCACCCACTGGTGCCAGGGGCCGTGGTGAGCTCGTGCCAGGGGCCGGGGTGAGCTCGTGCCAGGGGGAGCGGTGAGCTCGTGCCAGGGGCCGGGGTGAGCTCGTGCCAGGGGGAGCGGTGAGCTCGTGCCAGGGGAAGGGGTGAGCTCGTGCCAGGGGGAGCGGTGAGCTCGTGCCAGGGGCCGCGGTGAGCTCGTGCCAGGGGCCGCGGTGAGCTCGTGCCAGGGGCCGGGTGAGCTCGTGCCAGGGGCCGCGGTGAGCTCGTGCCAGGGGCCGGGGTGAGCTCGTGCCAGGGGCCGGGTGAGCTCGTGCCAGGGGCCGGGGTGAGCTCGTGCCAGGGGCCGGGGTGAGCTCGTGCCAGGGGCCGGGTGAGCTCGTGCCAGGGCCGGGTGAGCTCGTGCCAGGGGCGGGGTGAGCTCGTGCCAGGGGCCGGGTGAGCTCGTGCCAGGGGCGAGGTGAGCTCGAGCCAGGGGCGGGGTGAGCTCGTGCCAGGGGCCGTGGTGAGCTCGTGCCAGGGGCCGGGGTGAGCTCGTGCCAGGGGCCGTGGTGAGCTCGTGCCAGGGGCCGTGGTGAGCTCGTGCCAGGGGCCGTGGTGAGCTCGTGCCCTCTGGAGCTGGTCTCTAGCGGCCAGTCAATGAAGTGCAGTTTAATTCACTTCCGTATTGGCTTCAAGAGAAACTGGGGGAGGTGCCGCTTGGTTCCCATGTTTGCAAAAAATGTAAAAATGGAATGTTCATTTAAGGCCCGTTCATGAATGGATAAAGATGCAGTCTAATTTTTACAGTTTTCAGCTCATGAATGATAAAAACAGCCAATCAGAATCCATCCCGCTTTAAGAGACCGACGGCAAAACTTATAATAAACGATATCATATATTGGTGTAGAGTAGACGCTAATATATTTATTGTTGAACGGGCCTTTAATGTTTACAAAAGTTAATAAACCTAAACATTCAGAGAACATTTAGAAATAATGTTTTCATAACCTAATGGGAACGTTAGAAAAGCGCTCTTCATGAATCAGATGATTTACGTATAAAA
Source organism: Paracanthobrama guichenoti (assembly GCA_018749465.1). NCBI lineage: Eukaryota > Metazoa > Chordata > Actinopteri > Cypriniformes > Gobionidae > Paracanthobrama > Paracanthobrama guichenoti. The sequence continues at coordinate 1,159,128 of JAGHMJ010000032.1, read as the reverse complement.
CATTTCAGCAGAAAATCAAACTCTCATTACAAAACTAATTTATATTGAAGTCATAACTAACACATAAATGTCACACGTGTGTCGTTTTCACATTTTATTTTACACAACGTAACATGTTTGTATGCAGTGTATTATTCCATAAAACAAAGAAATATACAAGTCATAGTATTATTTTACTATATGCAGGAAACAGTATTTAATTTGTGCTTAAAAACATCAGTTTGTACATTGTACTTTCAATCTGTGTCCGATTTTAAAGTCTGGCACTCGACAGTCTGAGACTCCACACCGTAAACATGACGTTCTTCCTCAGAGTCTCGTTCTCCAGCTCAAACATCTCAACATTATCACATCAGCATTTACTGGGGTGAGTTTGTTCTTTACACAAGAACAAATATCTGCCAATGTGCTCAGAAACATAATGGTTTACCCTTTTTATTTTAAGTTAATTATATAACTCAAATATTTCAAGTTAAGAGCAATTAATACAAATCTGAAAGTTCTGCTTAAACTTTGAACTAGTGAAAATTTAATTGTTGATATCAAGAATTCATATCCTGGGAATGAATAAGTGTCGAAACGGCTTGCCATGAACTCTTTTTGATGATATCTTCAGCCATTGCTCTTCTTCTCCAGTAAATGTGATGTAAGAGTGTTTAGATATTAGTGCTGGAGAACGAGACACAGAGGAAGAGCATCGTCTGCAGTGACACACAAGGTGGCCTGGAACGCTATTAAAAACCACAGAAGTGAAGTGCAAAACCCTCCATTATAATGTGCTTTCTAGGACCCACTCGGACTGGGTGAGAGACGATCTCCCGCTGCGCCTCTCGGAGCCGTCCATCTGGGGAATGTCCCCGCCGCTCATGGATAAACTGCGTTTGGAGCGGCTCAGGCTGGCTGACGGATGCTGGCTCGTGTGTGCGGGCCGTTTGCACGAGTCCACGTTGAGGGAGTGCCGCCGGCTCACGCGCACACAGCCCACGGGCACCGTCTTGTAGTGGTGCAGGTTCTGGAGCTGTGCTCGTCTGGACGCCGGCGTCACCATGGTTGAGTAGGCGCGTACGGTGGGATGCTTGGCCGAGTTGTTCTTGTTGCTGTTGTCCGGCTCTACGCTGATTTGTGTGTCTGCGCGCACCGGACGCGGTGGACTTGGGGAAGCAGGATGCCAGCTGTGGCTGGCGGCAGACGTGGTGACGGTGCAGTCCGGAAGAGCGGGTTTGGAGGGTCGCGACGGGGCGGATTCTGTCTGTGGTGACACCTTCCGACATGCATCCGGACCCAGAATCTGCTTGGACATGGACTTGATGACGCCGCACACCTGCAGCTGCTCCGACTGCGAGTGCATGACGCCCAGCTCCACACCTTTATCCGCCCCGTCCTGCTGGCACACTCGGTAGCGCACGATGAGGAAGATGATGAAGGCCAGCACGGATGCGACGATGACGCCGCCGATGATGACCACGATGGTGCCGCCGAGGAACTGCGACTGCATGAAGTGACAGCGCAGGTACTGCGGCTCGGTGGAGAAGTGAACGCACCCCACCACACGCGTGGCCGTCAGCGCGGTCATGGCGTCGTCGTAAATGGCCAGAACGCACAGGTCGTACATCGTGCCCGCCGCCAGATTGTTGACTGTGATGCTTTTACTGGTTGGAGGAATCATTCTGCAAAGAGAGAAACACAAATCAAAAACATTAAAAACACCATTTGCGCCTTCATTCCTGACACTTTGGACCCTCTTCAGTTTGCCTATCGTCCCAATAGATTGACTGAAGATGCCATCTCTCATGTCCTCCACTCCTCCCTCACTCACATCGACAGCAAAAGTGGGAACTACGTAAGACTGCTATTTATTGACTATAGCTCAGCCTTTAACACCATAGTTCCCACCAAGCTAACCTCCAAACTCCTGGATCTCGGCCTGAATCCTTCTCTCTGCCACTGGATTGAGGACTTCCTCACTGGCAGGCCTCAGGTGGTGAGAATAGGCCAGTCCACCTCCACCTCCATCACCCTGAGTGTGGGAGCTCCACAGGGCTGTGTCCTGAGTCCCCTGCTCTACTCGCTCTACACGCATGACTGTTTGTCCACACACAGCTCCACCTCTATCATCAAATTTGCTGATGATACTGTTGTCCTGGGCCTCATTTCCAACAACAACGAGGCGGCATACTTGGGCGAGGTGGAGCATCTAACATCATGGTGCCAGGACAACTGTCTCTCTCTGAATGTTGGCAAGACCAAAGAAATGATTGTGGACTTCAGGAAGAGACAGCAACGGACATACTCCCCCCTCATGATCAGCGGGTCACCAGTAGAGAGAGTGAGCAGCTTCAAGTACCTGGGTGTAAACATCTCCGAGGACCTGACCTGGACTGCTCACATTCAGACACAGGTGAAAAAAGCCAGGCAAAGACTGTACCACCTGCGCCAGCTGAGGAAATTCAGGGTTTCACCAGCTATCCTGAAAACGTTCTATTTAGGGGCGATAGAAAGTGTTTTAACTCAGTGCATCACAGCGTGGTATGGGAACAGCACCAGTCATGACCGCAAAGCCCTGCAAAGAGTCGATGCGCTTATCCGGCGTATCTCAGGGTCAGCTCTCCCGTCTCTGCAGGACGTCTACACCAAACGCTGCAAAGGTAGAGCTACTAAGATCATCAAGGACTCTAATCACCCTGCAAACCCTCATTTCACGCTGCTGCCATCTGGTAAGCGCTTCCGAAGCCTGATGGCCAAAACTGAGAGACTCAGGAGGAGCTTCTTCCCCAGGCCATCAGACTCCTGAACTCAGTCACTTAACATCACGTGACTTCACTTCAGGATAAACATCGATACACTGACATTGCACTGCACTTTCTGTTCTCGTTGTTACTGTGTAACAGCCTGTCATAAACCTGTTTGCACATTATACTCTTATACATTTGTTAACCACATATTTATAAGTCTATAGTTTACTCACTGCAAAGTCTACTTCAATTATTTTATTCCACTTGACTTGATTATTTATAATTCTACAGATATAGACATATATATATATATATATATATATATATATAGATAGTACTTTTTTTTATATCCTATTTCTATTATAATTTCCTCCTTGTGTTTTTAACTGTGAATTTGCACTGTCCATGGAGCGGACCTGTTTACATTTCACTGCCGGTTGTATATTCTGTATATAACTGTGTGTGTGACAAATAAAACTCTTGAATCTTGAATCAACAAACATGCCAGTTAGCTAGAACACATCAGTTTAACAACTCATGGACTTATGCAACATTTTATAGTATAAATCTTTTTCAGAAAGAAAAAGTACACTTCAAACACTCGGATGATGCACTTAATTAACCAAAAAACGTTCATGCACGCAACAGTCGCAGCTTTCATTTATTCAGGAGGAGGGACTATCAGACGCTGATGGTGATTAACAAAATAACCGTATAAGCTCATACACTACACACTGGAGTGCACAGTATACGTGTATAGTACATAACAACTTGACAGAATCAATCTGAAGCTGCTCATCATATGATCTCGTTTGGAATTTACTGGTTGGAGGAATTTAACAATTCGTTTACCCCTTTTGAGGAAGAAACGCAATTGCAAATGAAGTCCAACAAAAGTATTTGAAATATTATTTGACCATTGATTTTGAGAATTTGATTTATTTATTAAGCACTAAATGGTTTAGCTCCCCAGTACTTGAGCGAACTCTTAACGCATTATACTCCATCACGTCTATTGCGGTCTCAAAACTCTGGCCAGTTGATAATCCCTAGAATATCAAAATCAACTGCAGGCGGTCGATCCTTTTCCTATTTAGCTCCTAAACTCTGGAACAGTCTTCCTAGCATTGTTCGGGAAGCAGACACTCTGTCAGTTTAAATCTAGACTAAAAACGCATCTCTTTACTATGGCTTACACATAAAACATTATCAATCTCTATTATTCAAATCAGTAAATGATTGTTAGGCTGCATTAACTAGGTCAGCCGGAACCGGGAACACTTCCCATAACACCTGATGTACAGCCTACATACATGGAACATATGACGTAACGCTCAGAGAACGCTCGAGAGTAACGCTCAGAGAACGCTCGAGAGTAACGCTCAAGAGAACGCTCGAGAGTAGCGCTCAAGAGAACGCCCGAGAGTAACGCTCAAGAGAACGCTCGAGAGTAGCGCTCAAGAGAACGCTCGAGAGTAACGCTCAAGACAACGCTCGAGAGTAACGCTCAGAGAACGCTCGAGAGTAACGCTCAGAGAACGCTCGAGAGTAACGCTCAGAGAACGCTCAAGAGTAACGCTCAGAGAACGCTCGAGTAACGCTCAAGAGAACGCCGAGAGTAACGCTCAAGAGAACGCTCGAGAGTAACGCTCAGAGAACGCTCGAGAGTAACGCTCAAGAGAACGCTCGAGAGTAACGCTCAGAGAACGCTGAGTAACGCTCAAGAGAACGCTCGAGTAACGCTCAAGAGCGCTCGAGAGTAACGCTCAGAGAACGCTCGAGAGTAGCGCTCAGAGAACGCTCGAGTAGCGCTCAGAGAACGCTCGAGTAACGCTCAGAGAACGCCTCGAGTAGCGCTCAAGAGAACGCTCGAGAGTAGCGCTCAAGAGAACGCTCGAGAGTAACGCTCAGAGAACGCTCAAGAGAACGCTCGAGTAGCGCTCAGAGAACGCCGAGTAACGCTCAGAGAACGCTCGAGAGTAGCGCTCAAGAGAACGCTTCGAGTAGCGCTCAAGAGAACGCTTCGAGAGTAGCGCCAAGAGAACGCTCGAGTAGCGCTCAAGAGAACGCTCGAGTAGCGCTCAGAGAACGCTCGAGAGTAGCGCTCAAGAGAACGCTCGAGAGTAGCGCTCAAGAGAACGCTCGAGAGTAACGCTCAGAGAACGCTCAAGAGAACGCTCGAGAGTAACGCTCAGAGAACGCCTCGAGTAACGCTCAGAACGCTCGAGTAACGCCGAGAGTAACGCCTTTCGAGTAGCGCTCAGAGAAACGCTCGAGAGTAGCGCTCAGAGAACGCTCGAGAGTAACGCTCAGAGAACGCTCGAGAGTAACGCTCAGAGAACGCTCGAGAGTAACGCTCAGAGAACGCTCGAGAGTAACGCTCAGAGAACGCTCGAGAGTAACGCTCAGAGAACGCTCGAGAGTAACGCTCAGAGAACATTCAAATCGGATAAACCGTCTAGGATGAGTTCAAAAGGTATTTTTTTGGCCGGGAAAAATGGCACTACCGAAAATGACATCATATGTTCCATTGAATCATCTTGAGCCATAGAAAAGCTGAATATTGTTTCCAGCCTTTATGGTTCAGAAGTTATTAGCACAAATGTCAAAAGTACAATTTTGGACAGGTGGACAGCGCTAGAGGGATTGAGTTAGAGACTCCAAAATTGGTGTAATTAATGTTGGGTCAGGCCTCTATCTGTGTGTCAAATTTCACAACTTTCCCGCAAGCGGTTCTGTGGACTGCCATAGGCTCAAGAGCGGAAGAAGAAGAAACGGAAGCAGAATAATAAGAATGCCAATGGGTACAATAGATGCCTACACACCTTCTGTGCTTGGGCCCTAATTACCAAAAACAGCTCAAAAGAGTCATTTGTTCGGGAATGGTTGAGCCTACACTCATCACGCTGTATGAATCATTGAATCATTCAAACAAATTGACTCACACGAGTCATTCATTTGGGAATCAGACTACAGTCGTTTGGCTGTAGATTTAAGAGCTGTTGCAATGGAGGAAACAGTGTGTTCTGTCTGTGAAGACACACACGAGGAACATTAACAAAACTCTACATGGCTTTGTTAATAACAAACGTTCCCAACCCTGCTCCTCATCTGAGGGCGATTTTGTGCAGCTGGGCAGAGCATACAGTCATAAAGCCATAAAGCAGCCGCTTCTCTCTGGTTCACAGTCACTGTAAATGAGCCTCTGAAACCCTCCAGAGTGTTTATATCACACTCTCCTCTCTCCGCCGTCATGTTTATCATCCATACGGCCAGCTGAGCTGTCCCTCCGAACGTGACTCGAACTAATGATGGAGGTTATATAAAGCCGCTTTAGCAGCTCAGACTCTTGATTTGTCTGAAACACTGCAGTATTTACAGCAGGTGAACAGGATAACTATAGACATTGCTCTACTTCCTGCGATTCAATGCATTTAGAATCAAGTTTTCTGAAATGTTCTGTCTAAATGTGCAAAGGAGGCATTATCCAATTTAATATGAAACAAGTATGAACCTAAAATTTAACCCCTTCCTTTTTAGAGAATAGATGTGAAAATTCACCATCCAAACTCAATGATTCATTCAAGAATGCTTGTGAGTATAGACCTACGGTTGGTCATGTTTTAAAGACACTCGGCAGATTTCAGCAAAAAGTGAAAATATGTTATGGAAGTTTACATTTACTGTAAATGAAATGTACTGTACTAAATATTTTATATAAAATATATATTTTACAAAATAATTTTTGCTCTAAAATTACTATAAAATCAAAGCCATGTCTAACCAAGTTCTGTTCCAAATTTTTGAGTTTTGAAATTTTGAAAAATGTAAGTTATGAGATGTAGTTTCGGCGCTGTACCAAACACATCCACCGGGTGTCGCGCTCCATTCATGCATTCTGCTGTAAAATAAAAAGAGTAATTGCGACTTTTTATCTCAGAATGCAGACTTTTTTTCTCACAATTGTGACTTTATATAATGCAAGTGCGTGTTTATATCTCAGAATTGTGACTAATAAAAAATAAATAAAACGGTAATTGCGACTTTTTATCTCACAGTTCTGACTTTATAACTCTTTAAATCTCACAGTTGTGCGCTAAAGTGAGAATGAGCTGTTTTATTGTTATATTTAGTGCTGTAAAAGTGTCCATGAAGCGCAAGGCATTAAGAGCCGGGGGTGAACACTTTCGCACAGGATGATGTGGACATTTCTCTGATGTCGTTTAAAGATCATATTTGTTCGTTTAGTGCTGCCCTTCTGAAGATCATAACTACATGTTTCCCAGAAGACAGAATGAGCCCAATCCACCCTGTTCATCCACTCAGAAAGTTCACACACCCCAGATCTCCATGAGCAGCAATAGTTCTTTTCTAAGATTGTCTGCATGTTTTGCTTCAGGAAATATTGTGTGAAACTGATGTAAAATAATATGCAGAGGAAACCCAGTCCCGTGTTTGTGTTACACCTTATTAGTGTTACAAAGCTACAAAACGTGTGTAATCTAACCAAATACATCACACGTGACCTTTAAAGCGTGTGTTTAGTAATCTGTAGTTTTTCAAGTTCCCTTCCCAATCCTGCTAATAATCAGCTAGTTAATAGTGAGAATTGGAGCATAAACTACTGTGTTACTGTATATTTTATAAAAAGCCAAATAGCCCAAAAACTCAAAATTGACCAGTGCATTTAAAAACAATGGGTCTCATTCACTAATAATTGCGTGGATTATTTTGTATTTGTACACACAGGAGAACTTCTCACAAAAGCTCTCCGCCTGATTCCCAACATGTTCGTGAATGTGAATGTGTTCTTAACGTCGATCAGATGTGAGTGAATGTGGAGTACTCTAAATGAGCATAAAAACACGCCCACCATATCCATATAATATTTCCTTACAGCCTTTCGTCACCCTCCTCAAACTCGCCACTGTTTGCAGACGCGCTCTCGCCCGATCCAAAACATTTGGTGATTTGTTCTAAATATTAACAAACAAATTTGTGTGTATGCATGCTTAGTGAATGAGACCCAATGTCTTGCCTAACAGCTGTATAATCCAGCAGTCTCACCTGTACACTAATGAGTCATCGTACGTGCCGTTATATTGGACCTGGAACATCCGAATCCCTGGGATATTGCGCTGAAAGTTGAACTTCACCAGAGCCGTAGAGGAGGTGATTTCAGAGATCAGGACCCTCTTCTCCTGCCCACCCTTAGTGTTGCCCATCGAAGAGCCCGCGTCTCCGCCGGTCTTGGCAGACGTAGCGATGTCGGACGACCCCGGGTCCGGCTCCTGGACCAAACTGGTGTCGTTGGTGAAGTGTGGAAGTTTGGTGATGGTCAGATCCACTGTTTGCTGAGCCTCTCCAGACGGGTTTGATGCCACACAGGTAAACGACCCCGAGTCCTTCACCGTGCTGATCAGGATGTCCAGGGTCCCGTCTGCGTGGACCACGGTACGGCTAGAGTTGAACACCAGCTTCCCGTCGGGAGCAATCCAGTGCATGACGGGATCCGGGTCGCCGCGGGCTTTGCAGCGCAGGGAAACCTGCTGGCCTTCCAGCGCACGGGTTTCCTGCGAGTGTCGGGTGATGAGCGGCGGCTCACACAGGAACTCCTCCTCGGAAACGGTCCAGAAATAGCGTCCGGCAAGATGTTGTGGCGCCGCACACGTCTCCAGGTCGTCCTCGCGCCGCAGCCGTCGGAGCCACAGCAGCTCACAGTTACAATGCAGCGGGTTTCCTCCGAAACTCAACGCGAAAGATGTCGGGCCCAAAACACCTGACGTGGCCAAAACGCCAGCACGCTGGAAGACTGGATCAGGCGGAAGCTTGTGCAGTTTATTGGAGGTGACGTCCAGCCGCTTGAGCTTCTGCAGCCCGGAGAAGGTTCCTTCGGGGATGTAGTTGATCATGTTGTGGTCCAGGTTTAAGGTGTGCAAGCTGATCATGAGCTGGATGGCGATCCACGGCGCGCTTTCAAGGTTGTTGTAGGACAAATCGAGCTCCTCCAGAGCCAGCAGGTCGTTGAACGCTCCGATGTGGATGTGCGTGAGCTGGTTGTTGTTGAGGATGAGATGGTGCAGCTTGGACATGCCGCTGAACGTGTCATTGGTTATATGGGTCAAGCGGTTGCTGTCCAGATGAAGCGCGCGCAGGTTCTCCAGGTCATTGAAAGCGTGAGGCGTGACGGAGCCAATCGTGTTCCTCGAGAGAGTCAGGTCCACCAGTTTAGTCATGTTGGCAAAATCCTTGCGCTTGATGCCCGTGATGAAATTGTCCCCCAGCCTGAGCTCGACAGTGCGTCTGTCAATGTTTGGAGGGACGAACAGCAGCCCCTTTTTATCACACAAGGTGGCCAGATTTGGGGACAGAACCTGGCAGATGCAACGCTTGGGACAAACCTGGATCTTCTGGGCTTTCAACGCCATTACAACAACCATCAGATAAATGAGTAGCATCTCCATCTGGGTCACGGGTATTGGTTAAACAACCTGTGGAGGAAGCAAACAGAGAGAAATTAATGCTTTTATTTAGCAAGGACACATTAAATTGATTTATAATGTTACAAACGATTCTATTTCAAATAAACACTGTTCTTTGAACTTTCTATAAATGCATCACGGTTTCCACAGAACTTTTTTCAACACTGATAATAATCATAAATGTGTGTTGAGCATCAGATCCTCATATGAGAATGATGTGACACTGAAGACTGGAGTAATGATGATAAATTCAGCTTTGATCACAGGAATAAATCACACTTTACATCGATCAGGCAAAACATTATGACAAACTAATATTGTGTTGTCCCCACTTTTGCTGCCAAAACAGCCCTGACCCGTCGAGGCACGGACTCCACTAGACCCCTGAAGGTGTGCTGTGGTATCTGGCACCAAGATGTTAGCAGCAGACCCAAGGTTTCCCAGCAGAACATTTCCCAAAGCATCACACTGCCTCTGCCGGCTCGCCTTCTTCCCATAGTGCATCCTGGTGCCATGTGTTCCCCAGGGAAGCCACGCACACGCACCCGGCCATCCACGTGATGTAAAAGAACACGTGATTCCTCAGACCAGGCCACCTTCTTCCATTGCTCCGTGGTCCAGTTCTGATGCTCACGTGCCACTGTTGGTGCTTTCGGCGGTGGACAGGGGTCAGCATGGGCACCCTGACTGGTCAGCGGCTATGCCGCCCCATACGCAACAAACTGAGATGCTCTGTGTATTCTGACACCTTTCTATCAGAACCAGCATTAACTTCTTGAGCAGTTTGAGCTCCAGTAGCTCGTCTGTTTGATCGGACCACACGGGCCAGCCTTCGCTCCCCACGTGCATCAATGAGCCTTGGCCGCCCATGACCCTGTGTCCGGTTCTCCACTGTTCCTTCCTTGGAGCACTTTTGATAGATCCTGACCACTGCAGACCGGGAACACCCCACAAGAGCTGCAGTTCTGGAGATGCTCTGACCCAGTCGTCTAGCCATCACAATCTGGCCCTTGTCAAACTCGCTCAAATCCTTACGCTTGCCCATTTTTCCTGCTTCTAACACATCAACTCTGAGGACAAAATGTTCACTTGCTGCCTAATATATCCCACCCACTAACAGGAGCCGTGAGGAAGAGAGCATCAGTGTTACTCACTTCACCGGTCATAATGTTATGCCTGATCGGAGCTGTTTTACATTGGAGTAATATTTCACTGTATTTTATTTTTGATGAAATAAACACAGCTTTAGTGAGCAGAAGAGACTCTTTCAGAAACATTTCAAATTAAGCATTAAGAAATCTCATAGACCTCAAACTCTTGTATACACTATACCAAATGATTTTTCTAAGTTGTAAATAAAACAAAGATAATTGGTGTATGTTTTATAAGAAAATACCAAATTCAATGTGTTACTTTCAGAATGAAAACTGCCTCAGCGCCATTCTTACATTGATGTATTTTCTATAAAAACAGAACATTGGGGTAGAATTTGATTGTTTTTGTAGTCATTTTAGTGTAAAAAATGACCCCACATTCAAAACGAGTCATCAATATTTATTTAAATTTCTCTTCATTAATATGTGTGTTTTACAGGAAGAGAATTGTGTATTTAGGAGCGTAACGAGATGTCAGAGTGAAACACATGAGCTACAAGACTCCAGGTTTGTTTGTCTGCTATCTTTTATACATGTGCAAACACAAACATCATGTCTGAATCTTTGGGGATATTTCTCCTAAAGCTCATGCTCCGTGTTTGATATGATAATGCTGATCCTTTCATCTGTGTGTTTGGTGAGATGAAAGACTGGCCGTCCGGTTACTCATCAGAATTAGACTGATGTCTCTGAAGACAAAGAGCATCAACAGACGCCACATGAGGAGAGACGCGTCATCGATTCACTCGCTCTTACTGCCGCTCGAGTTACGCATTACAGGATGAGAAACATATTCTCTGAACGACTCGAAAGTCCTTGACAAGATATAACATTTCAACTACAGTTTTGATTAGAATGATTCTCTGCAAAGATCATGAATATTTAATCGTGTGGAAGTGTTTTATGCCGTCTCATAACACAAAAAATGTGTTCTAAGAATGTTCGCAGTAATTATTTCTGAATGTCTTAGAATGTCCAAAACATCCAGATTTTTAAATGTATATGAATGTTAATGGAAACATTCCATTCTTCAAACATTGCGGGAACATTACTCTGAGCGTTACTCTCGAACGTTCACGGAGCGTTACTCTGAGCGTTACTCTGAGCGTTACTCTCGAACGTTCACGGAGCGTTACTCTGAGTGTTCTCTGAGCGTTACTCTGAGCGTTACTCTGAGCGTTACTCTCGAACGTTCACGGAGCGTTACTCTGAGCGTTACTCTCGAACGTTCACGAAGCGTTACTCTGAGCGTTACTCTCGAACGTTCACGGCGTTACTCTGGCGTTCTCTGGCGTTACTCTTGAGCGTTCTCTGGCGTTACTCTGGCGTTACTCTGAACGTTACTCTCGGCGTTACTCTGAGCGTTACTCTCGAACGTTCACGGAGCGTTACTCTGAGCGTTCTCTGAGCGTTACTCTTGAGCGTTCTCTGAGCGTTACTCTGAGCGTTACTCTGAACGTTACTCTCGAGCGTTACTCTCGAGCGTTACTCTCGAACGTTCACGGAGCGTTACTCTGAGCGTTACTCTGAGCGTTCTCTGAGCGTTCTCTGAGCGTTACTCTTGAGCGTTCTCTGAGCGTTACTCTGAACGTTACTCTCGAGCGTTACTCTGAGCGTTACTCTGAGCGTTACTCTTGAGCGTTCTCTGAGCGTTACTCTTGGCGTTCTCTGAGCGTTACTCTTGAGCGTTCTCTGAGCGTTACTCTTGAGCGTTCTCTGAGCGTTACTCTTGAGCGTTCTCTGAGCGTTACTCTGAACGTTACTCTTGAGCGTTACTCTCGAACGTTCACGGAGCGTTACTCTCGAACGTTCTCTGAACTTTGCTCTCGAACGTTCTCTGAACTTTGCTCTCGAACGTTCTCTGAACTTTGCTCTCGAACGTTCTCTGAACGTTGCTCTCGAACGTTCTCTGAGCGTTGCTCTCGAACGTTCTCTGAGCGTTGCTCTCGAACGTTCACGGGACGTTGCTCTCGAACGTTTTCTGAGCGTTGCTCTCGAACGTTCACGGGACGTTGCTCTCGAACGTTCACGGGACGTTGCTCTCGAACGTTCACGGGACGTTGCTCTCGAACGTTCACGGGACGTTGCTCTCGAACGTTCACGGGACGTTGCTCTCGAACGTTCTCTGAGCACTCTGAAACAAGTAACAATTAAAAAACATTTGATGAACGTCCAACTGACAAATCTATATATACATGTTTTTGTGCTTACGTTCTGAGAACATTATTAAAGACCAGATAACTTTGAACGAACATTACTGGAGGAATGCATAACATTGTGAGAACGTTCCCTGTTAGCAGAGAAACCATGAGCGTTTGATCCATTTATAGTCTGAGGAATGAATGCTTCTGGTTCTGAACGAGCATCTAAAATATCAGCAGATCAGTTATTGTCACTTCTGTTGTTTGTAACCTTGGAAATTCCTGTCTTCTGAACGTGTGTTTTGAAGATGTGACAGTGTGACGGCTGATAAGCCTTTCAGCGGTGTTGCAGGAGCGCCGACTCCGAATGCATGCGATAATAAGCTGCCGTTCATCACGCCTGTGATCATGAGAGAGTCGGATCATTAGACTGTCATGCAGACAATAGAGGAGTGAGACCTGCATGTAAAAATAGGCAATAAAAGTGAAGAATGCTGTGACACCTGACATCTGACAGACGGTGTGATGAAACAGGGAGTTGCTAAACTATAAAATGCATGGAATAAACATCACGAACATACCAGAGATCAGGCCGATTCATCTTTGTCACATAAAAAGGTCAGGGCTTTGAATAATGACATGCCTCTGAGTAAACGCAAGCGACATCATGATATCTATATCATGCACTGAATGTGTGCATATAATCATAATGCACTAAACCCACCGGGTCAAGGACAAATGACCCGTCTTGTCCGTGTTTAATGATGATGTCACACTCTGCATATTAAATGACCTTCGGATCAGCCGCTTTATTGAGTCTGTGTTGCTGGTGTTGTTTGCCACCCAGCTGGCGGCGTTCCTTGGCAAAGCTTCTGGATTTTCCATAGTCGCTGCTTCCCCTCTCAAACGCCGCTGTGAATGTGCTATTGAGACATATTTTTTCTATTTTATATCCCATTTTTCCAAGCCAACACTCACTGAACCATAAAAGAAACAGCATGACGGATCTCCCACGAGTCCCTTGTGTTTCGTTGGAGAAGTGTGAGGATACGCGTGTTTAAAGAGAGTTTCTAACAGCCAATACATTCAAAAGAGTGATTCACACACCTAATTAAACACGCTTTCTGTCATTTATTCAGTGCAGCCGTCCATATACATCAGTTTCTGTCCCCATTGACTCCAAAAATATAATGGAAGCCAATCAAAACCAATCAAATCACATCAGTAAATGATGACGGTTTTCATTCTGGGCTGGACTTTCCCTTTGAGTTTTGCTCCTAGACATCCACATCTACAGAGTTTATCTGAATATTATACCAGTTTATCTAACAAGAAACCAATATTTGAAGGAACTGTCTAACACATTTACAGCTTCAAATGATGATTCACAAACGCAATGAAGCTGGCGAGACTCTAAACCACTGCATTTCAAGGAATAAAAATACATTATGCATTCATTCTTATGTCCGTTCGCTGTCGTTTGTTCTGTGCAGCCGTTCATATTCACTGTAAACCTGAATAAGCTGGCAAAACTCAAATATTTTGAGGTAATCGGTTCAGTTTTTTAAGTTAATAAACTCAAAGTTTAAGTCAGCAGAACTGGCAGATTTCAATTTTATACTCGTACATTTTAATTGCTCTTAACTTTAAAATTTAATTCATACATTAAACTTAAAATTATCATGTAATCACAATTTAAATATTTTTAGTAGTGGTAATTTAGCCAGCTATAACTGTCTAATTGGTAACACAATTTGTTGATAACATTAGCATAGCAACATTTAACACATCTCTGCCCCGAGCCCAGCCGCAGCGCTGCGTCTCACGGGTTTATCTGTGGCCACAGCCAACAACACATGATAAGGGTCAACATTATACAGTTTATGCCAAACATCATTAGGATATTAAGATCATGTTCCAGGAAGAGATTGAGTAAATATGTCATAAATGTATTATTAGTAGTAATATGCATTGCTAAGGACTTCATTTGGACAACTTTAGAGGAGATTTTCTCAATATTTAGAGTTTTTTGCACCCTCAGATTCCAGATTTGATATTGTCCTAACAAACCACACATCAGTGATGATTATTATTCAGCTTCAGATGGTGTATGAACCTTATGACTGGTTTTATGGTCCAGGGTCACACATCTGTTCTCAGAGCAAGCTCACGCTCCACCCGTCACATGATGGAAGGCCCCAGAAAAAACACAAAACAGAACCTCTTCTAAACTAGCATAGCAAAGCATTAAACACCACTAAATCTCCCACTTAACGTTAATCTTGCACACAAAAAACACATTATAGAACACTTAATTTGAGCATTTACTCTCACTTTTGAGTGTCATAGCAAAGCATGCTGGGAAATGGAAATCCCAGTCAAGTTTGTCTAAATGAGAAAAAAACAAAAACACATTCATAAAACTCAAAACAATGAAACAGTTCAGATCTGACATTAGAGTACATCCTCACACACACCCAGAGAGTGCACACACACACACACACACACACTATGTGGTGTAGTATTGTAGATTAGACGCACGCTTTCACATGATTTACTCTATATTTATACCATTTAATACAGTTAATGCATATCAGACAAACAGTGCAGTTGTTCTCCAGCATGATAACAAATGTGATGTTGATTTTATTTGAATGAATGATTCAATGACTCACTCATTAAGACAGTCAAATGCTTCGTTCCTGAATGAATGAGCCGTTTGAATGAATCGATTGAGTAAATGATTCAATGACTCACTCATAAAGGCACTATGGCCCTGTCCCAAATGCCACCCTAAACCCTCACGGTCTTCCTCCGAGTCCGCACTTTCACGACGTAATGCCGCTTTGACTGCCGGGTAAAGTCTTCTGCGTAGCTCGTGATCTTGCGGGCTCAGCTGAAGTGCGCATCGAGGGAGCATAGCAGCCGCAAAGGGGGCGCTCACGAGCACCCTTCAAGCTTAAATGACGAATGGGACACCCTATGGTCTTATGGACTTAACGGACACGCGCACGCAGCGGCCATTTGGGACAGGGCCTCAAATGCTTCGTTCCTGAATGAATCAGTCGTTTGAATGATTCGACTCAATGACTCGCTCGTTAACGGTGACTCGCTGCACATACTGGCGGTTTTAATTTCACATTTAAAGTATCTTTTCATGTTTTAAATCATTTCAAATATCAATATTCAACGTTTTATGTTTAAAACATCAAATCATTGTTTGTGCATAACTGCAGGTTATTAATTTGTCTGTGTAAATGATCTAAATCCACTTCAGATGCAGCTTCTGTGTTTCCTCTCATTGCAAAGATGCATTATGTTGATACTTCTTTCATTTGATTGGTAACAAATTAACTATTGTCTTATTAGTTCAGATTACTTTAAATGTGTCAGTTTCGAGAACTCAAAATAAAAAGAAAGTTCTAAATACTCATGAAAGTTAATTTGACTGAACTCATTTGTTTAATTTGAGTTGGCTCTTCTCAAACCGATTCATGATTTTAAAGTTTACAGTGAATGTGGCAGATTTAAGTCATTCAACGCGAGATTAAAGAGTGACGAGATTAGGATATGCCATCGCTGCGTTTACATTACGCCTCCACTGTAGTTTTGCTTTTTATAGAAATAAAAATTCAGGTGGATAACAGTCGTTTTGATTCCATCAGCTCACCCAACACGAGCTGCTCGAGTCGGCCGCAGTGCACAGCGCTGATCACGTGACGAGATGACTGACAGGACCGTGGCGGAGGGTTCGTCGCGCGACAGAAGCGTTCAGCACCACCGCTCACCATTCACAGAGTACACACTGTGTGACCGCAGCTCCTGAGGCATGACAATATCTCCCAGTATGAACGCTAGGAGGTCAAACATCGCAGAAGCTCATAAATCATGAGCAGTAAGATCTGAAGAGACGCCCGTCAGTCGAGTTTGTGCTAACCCTTTACAGTGCTTGTTTTTTACTGCATATGATAACTCACACTCAGAAAGTAGAACTGAAATGACATTCATTACAAGATGAGTTAAAACATTTCAAATGCACCTGCAAACTATTTTTCTAGTCATGTATTTCATTGAGGATTTCTTAAATACTGTGTAAATCTCGTGAGCGGTGTCTCGTCACGCCTCTACTAAAACGTTCTTTCTGAATGTTCCAAACGTCCAGTTTATTAAAATGTTCTAAAAGGTTTTCCTTGGTTATGCAAACGTGCATCGATTATTTAAAGTTTCAGCTGAACGTTCCATTGTATCATTCTTCAAACATTGTGGGAGCGTTACTTTAGAATGTTCTCTGAACGTTCTGAAACATGTAGCAACACTTAAAAAACATTAGACGAACATTCTGAACCATCCCATGATCGATGCCCAGCCGCAGCGCTGCGTCTCACGGGTTTATCTGTGGCCACAGCCAACAACACATGATAAGGGTCAACATTATACAGTTTATGCCAAACATCATTAGGATATTAAGATCATGTTCCAGGAAGAGATTGAGTAAATATGTCATAAATGTATTATTAGTAGTAATATGCATTGCTAAGGACTTCATTTGGACAACTTTAGAGGAGATTTTCTCAATATTTAGAGTTTTTTGCACCCTCAGATTCCAGATTTGATATTGTCCTAACAAACCACACATCAGTGATGATTATTATTCAGCTTCAGATGATCTATACATCTCAAATTCAGAAATCGACCCGTATGACTGGTTTTGTCATACGTGGTATGGGAACAGCACCAGTCATGACCGCAAAGCCCTGCAAAGAGTCGTGCGCTTATCCGAGCGTATCTCAGGGTCAGCTCTCCCGTCTCTGCAGGACGTCTACACCAAACGCTGCAAAGGTAGAGCTACTAAGATCATCAAGGACTCTAATCACCCTGCAAACCCTCATTTCACGCTGCTGCCATCTGGTAAGCGCTTCCGAAGCCTGATGGCCAAAACTGAGAGACTCAGGAGGAGCTTCTTCCCCCAGGCCATCAGACTCCTGAACTCAGTCACTTAACATCACGTGACTTCACTTCAGGATAAACATCGATACACTGACATTGCACTGCACTTTCTGTTCTCGTTGTTACTGTGTAACAACCTGTTATAAACCTGTTTGCACATTATACTCTTTATACATTTGTTAACCACATATTTATAAGTCTACAGTTTACTCACTGCACAGTCTACTTCACTTATTTTATTCCACTTCTTTATTTTTATTTTTTTACTTTTTCTTCTACTTGACTTGATTATTTATAATTCTACAGATATATATATATATATATATATATATATATATATATATATATATATATATATATATATATATACTACTTTTATTCTATTTCTATTATAATTTCCTCCTTGTGTTTTTAACTGTGAATTTGCACTGTCCATGGAGCGGACCTGTTTACATTTCACTGCCGGTTGTATATTCTGTATATAACTGTGTGTGTGACAAATAAAACTCTTGAATCTTGAATCTTTGTGCTCCAGGGTTTAAAGGACTTTACCTTTAACTTGAGTTTTGCTCCTAGACATCCACATCTACAGAGTTTATCTGAATATTATACCAGTTTATCTAACAAGAAACACATTACCAACATTAAAGGCACAATATGTAATGTTCCGTCTCTTCCTCATCACAGAGGCGTGTCTTGACTCTTGAGTGGGTGGAGCTTTTATTCTGCCGCGAGCGCTTCCTCTTCTTCCGCTCATGCGTGTGTGTGTTTGATCATATCACACACATGTGAGTGTGTTAGTGATGTTATAATGCTACTCTGTGCGTTGGCTCGGCGCTACTATGAGACACTTGTTCACACTGCAGTGAGCGAGATCATATTAGGCATGGTAAAACATGGCACTCTGTGCGGTAAATCAACAACACCAGATTTACACAATCAGACTAACTGTGTTGAGCTGGAGAACAATCATTAGTTTCTGTCCATCACTGATCCAAACAGTGTCTAATAAAATACATCAGATATTAAAGCGGCTTTGTGTTGCCATGGTTACTACACAATAACACCGGAGGGGAACGCGGGGATGATGTCACTGATAGGCGACGCACACACACGGGCCGTGTCCTGGTTACAATCACTGATTTCTCTGGATTTAAACATTCTTGGAAACATTTGGGATGATGTACGCGTCAACACAATATAGAACACAGCTCTAGTGGACTTTGGATATTTGAATCCGAAAAACTTACATATTGTGCCTTTAATGCAAAAAATGAAGGGCATCACAAATGAAGCACTCATTAAGAACATTCATAAAAACATTTAGAAAGATGTGAGCCTTTAACACTCATCCATCCATCCATCCGATCAGGAAGGTTTCAAATCCCTGGTGAATCAACCAATCACTAGAAGAGCCGGTCTTTAAACGCAAGCATGCGGTCCAGTGTCTTCTCACAAAAGCAGAATCAAACAGAAGATAGGCCGATGCTCATGCCAGGTGATGTACCCTGATCCGACACTCAAGGCAAAACTGCAGTAACACAATAACATGGCCTCACAATAACAGACTGAAGATTCATCTGCATGATTTATTGATAATGAAACATGACATGCATCCATTTCCAGCGCAGGGACAGGGAATTAGTGACCTTGCAGTGCATTCATAAACCTGTTATAGCATCATCTTTCTCCAGATCTCAGTGATCAGAACATGAAGAGGATGGATGTGATGAGGATGGAGGAAAGCACATCTTTACCTGTAGAAAGATCAGCTTTGCTTCATAGAGGCAAAGCCCGCCGTATTTCCACCGAAATCTTCCAAGTCACCGCATTTTCAGCAGGTCCTCCTCCTCCCAGATGACCCAAATAGATCCCTGGACATCAGACGCTCGCGCATGCAGCTGCTCCGATGCCCTTCCACATGTGCATGTCCTATCAGCCTGTGTGTGTGTGTGTGTGTGTGTGTGTGTGTGTGTGTAAGTTCATTAGGATGTGTAATAAACCCGCAGACAGAGATCAGCTCTCCGCATTACGCCTGCATGCGCCCGAATCCCCAATCCTAGTACGGCGAGGGCGAGGCTATGAATATTAATTAGGTCATGCTACAGTCGCTTGGTAACCGTCCAATTGGACGGCTCGCTCTGGAATATTAATCAAACAATGCTGACGTATGTTCAGACCCTCCAATGTCAGATATATCATGTTTTAATGCTCTCGGTGTATTAATGTACAGGCGAAGGCTGTCTATGGAGTACTAATTAATTAGATAGTATCTATTGTATTAGTGTTTATATTTTGGTAACACTTCACAATACGGTTTCATTTGTTAACATTAGTAGTTATATATACTTTATTTACTTAATGTTTACTTCATCTATATTGTTATTATTATACTGTAAAGTGTTACCGATATTTGATTGCATACTGCATTAATATTAATTAGATGTTGTTGACGTTACGCTATTATTGTCCAATGGGGAAAGCGCGGCTCTGGAATATTAATCAAGCCACGCTGACGTGACGCTCCTCCCCTCCAATGGCGAAGTGTCGTCTCATGAATATTAAGTAGCAAGCCTTCCCTGTAGTAGGGCTGGCGGATTCTTTCTCAGAGAAAACGCCTTTCTGGAGAGACGGATCTAAACAGATGTTTTCAGATGTGTGTGGTTGACTGATGTGGCTCATCATCAGCAGCAGCACAGATCTGAGATCAGTAATACACGCATGTGGTCGCGCGTGCCTCAGATTACGCAAATCTTGCGTTTTCTCATGCAACAAACACAGATAAGACATGGAAGTGTTTCCAGCAGCCCTGTCAGTATTCCTCCTCATCTGAAGCTGCATATTAAACTAACAGCAGAGCAGAAGATCAGAACACTAAAACAGTGGCTTGCAGAATTTTAGCATTCGGGTATATGCAATTGTATAAATGTAGGGGAGTTAGTTGCCATCTCAGTATCTGAGGGTTTGAGTCATAAATGAATGTTCTTGAATGCAAGACTCTGTTTATATTGTAGAAAACACACTGAACTGCTCTTTGATTGGTCGGTTTATTTGCTCTTGTTGATGAGGAACTGCTCGTATGTGAGTGAGTCTGCCTGCTGGCCGGTCCTGCTCTTCATCTTCAGGAAACCTGTCCGGTCATCATGAGGGGGATCCACAACACTCCGGCTCCAGCGCGGCTCCGAGACCCCGAGCAGTTCTGAGAGCCGAGCTGAGATAGTCTGAGACACAGCAGGTGTGTGTGTGTTACACTCATGACACCTAAATCTCAACTATATTCCCGATCTGCCCGCACTGACACTATATGATATTGACAATTCTGCTGCATTATTTTCCTGTTAAAACCGTGAAGCTGCTCTGAAACAATCAGACTTGTAAAAAGCGCTGTATAAATAAAGATGATTTGATTTGAAGATGCTATGAGCTGCTGTGCCGTTTCTGATGAGTTCTGGGTAGTTGCTATGTGTTTCCTAATCTGTTCTGAGTGGTTGCTAAGGCGTTGCTATGTGTTTCCTAATCTGTTCAGAGTGGTTGCTAGGGCGTTGCTATATGTTTCCTAATCTGTTCTGAGTGGTTGCTAGGGCGTTGCTATGTGTTTCCTAATCTTTTTTTAGGATGGTTGCTAGGGTGTTGCTATGTGTTTCCTAATCTTTTTTATGATGGTTGCTAGGGCGTTGCTATGTGTTTCCTAATCAGTTCTGATTGGTTGCCAGGGCGTTGCTATGTGTTTCCTAATTGTTTTTTAGGATGGTTGCTAGGGCGTTGCTTTGTGTTTCCTAATCTTTTTTTTAGGATGGTTGCTAGGGCGTTGCTTTGTGTTTCCTAATCTTTTCAGAGTGGTTGGTAGGGCGTTGCTATGTGTTTCCTAATCTGTTCAGAGTGGTTGGTAGGGCGTTGCTATGTGTTTCCTAATCAGTTCTGAGTGGTTGCCAGGGCATTGCTATGTGTTTCCTAATCTTTTTTTAGGATGGTTGCTAGGGTGTTGCTATGTGTTTCCTAATCTTTTTTTAGGATGGTTGCCAGGGCATTGCTATATGTTTCCTAATCTTTTTTTAGGATGGTTGCTAGGGCGTTGCTGCATTTCCTAATGTGTTGTGGGTGGTTGCTATGGTGTTGCTATGTGTTTTATAATATGTTCTGGGTGGTTGCTAGGGCGTTGTTATGTGTTCAATCATTTTCAATCAATCAATCAATCATTTATTTTTATAGTGTTGGCCAAAGTGCTTTACATACCAGGACCACACAACCTAACAGCACAGGACAACACCAAAATAAGATAAACGTTACGTACGTTATGATGTACGTTAAATACAGTCGAATGCAAGTGAGAATAAATGGGTCTTTAAGTGAGATTTAAAAACACAGAGAGAGGTACAGGATTGAATGTGGAAAGGTTAGCTGTTCCATAATCGAGGAGCTGCTGTCTCTTGGGAATAGTTAACTGAAACCTCCGTGAAGATCTCAAAGGTCTAGAGGGCGTACAGCAGTACAGCTGTGCCGAGCCAAGAACAAACAGTAAATAGTGTTTCCTAATCGGTTTGTGGATGGTTGCTAGGGCCTTGCTGTGTGTTTCCTAATGTGTTCTGGGCGGTTGCTAAGGTGTTGCTGTGTGTTTCCTAACCTGTTTTTGGATGGTTGCTAGGGCATTGCTATTAGATTTCGTATTATTGAAAATATTAAAATTGAAAAGTATTCATATTAGAAATCATATTAGATGTTTCATACCACAGTTATTGTGAACAAAAGAATTCACAATATCGGTATATCACGATATCTATAGAAATCTTGGGGAAAAAAGTTATCCTAATGTGTATATGTTTTTGGATGGTTGCTAGGGTGTTGCTATGTGTTTCCTAATGTGTTCTGGGTGGTTGCTAGGGCGTTGATGTGTGTTTCCTAATGTGTTTAGGGTGATTGTAGGGTGTTGCTATGCATTTCCTAATGTGTTCTGAGTGGTTGCCAGGGCGTTGCTATGTGTTTCCTAATTGTTTTTTAGGATGGTTGCTAGGGCGTTGCTTTGTGTTTCCTAATCTTTTTTTTAGGATGGTTGCTAGGGCGTTGCTTTGTGTTTCCTAATCTTTTCAGAGTGGTTGGTAGGGCGTTGCTATGTGTTTCCTAATCTGTTCTGAGTGGTTGCTAGGGCGTTGCTATGTGTTTCCTAATCTTTTTTAGGATGGTTGCTAGGGTGTTGCTATGTGTTTCCTAATCTTTTTTATGATGGTTCCTAGGGCGTTGCTATGTGTTTCCTAATCAGTTCTGAGTGGTTGCCAGGGCGTTGCTATGTGTTTCCTAATTGTTTTTTAGGATGTTGCTAAGGCATTGCTATGTGCTTCCTAATCTTTTTTTAGGATGATTGCTATGGCATTACTATGTGTTTCCTAATCTGTTCAGAGTGGTTGCTAGGGCGTTGCTATGTGTTTCCTAATCTTTTATTATGATGGTTGTTAGGGCGTTGCTATGTGTTTCCTAATCTGTTCTGAGTGGTTGCTAGGGCGTTGCTATGTGTTTCCTAATCTTTTTTTAGTATGGTTGCTAGGGTGTTGCTATGTGTTTCCTAATCTTTTTTTAGGATGGTTGCCAGGGCATTGCTATATGTTTCCTAATCTTTTATTATGATGGTTGCTAGGGCGTTGCTATGTGTTTCCTAATCTGATTTGAGTGGTTGCTAGGGCGTTGCTATGTGTTTCCTAATCTTTTTTTAGTATGGTTGCTAGGGTGTTGCTATGTGTTTCCTAATCTTTTTTAGGATGGTTGCCAGGGCATTGCTATATGTTTCCTAATCTTTTATTATGATGGTTGCTGGGGCGTTGCTATGTGTTTCCTAATCTGTCCAGAGTGGTTGGTAGGGCGTTGCTATGTGTTTCCTAATCTTTTTTTAGGATGGTTGCCAGGGCATTGCTATACGTTTCCTAATCTTTTATTATGATGGTTGCTAGGGCGTTGCTATGTGTTTCCTAATCTGTTCTGAGTGGTTGCTAGGGCGTTGCTATGTGTTTCCTAATCTTTTATTATGATGGTTGCTAGGGTGTTGCTATGTGTTTCCTAATCTGTTCTGAGTGGTTGCTAGGGCGTTGCTATGTGTTTCCTAATCTTTTTTGTAGTATGGTTGCTAGGGTGTTGCTATGTGTTTCCTA
>JAGHMJ010000032.1:1113038-1130538 GCA_018749465.1 Paracanthobrama guichenoti | reverse complement strand
AAGTTAGTTAACTGTAAAATATTTACACACCATGGCTGTATTTATTGTACTGGTTTAACTCAAACTGTGTGTTGTGGCCTCAGACGGGTTGCCCGTGTTGGATAATGAGATGTTCCAGTCGATGAAGCCCGGTCTGTCTGCGTATGCTGACGTCCCTGAGATTGTGAGTCATTATTGGCTTATGTGGCGTCTGCAGACTGTAATCGTGTGTGTGACGTGCTGATGTCGTCTCCTCAGGCCGGACACACGGTGAGGCAGTTACTGCGGGTCGCTAAGAAGACGGTTCCTCCGCTGGAATGGAAGAGAACGCCCGTGGTGTTCAGAGCGACGGCGGGACTGAGGCTGCTGCCGCCGGCCAAAGCACACGCACTCCTGGACGAGGTATGGTTCACCGAAACACCAGAGAACACGCGTCACCTGTCCATGGCTCCTTCCCATCCGCTGTGTTTCTGTCTCCAGGTGCAGGACGTCTTTGATGAATCCCCGTTTTACGTGCCGGCTGACAGTGTCAGTATCATGAACGGGATGAATGAAGGTTTGTCAGAAATTCAGAAATTAGCCTGATTTATTTGTAAGACGTCCAGAACCCATCCAGCTTTTATTTCACCTCAAAAAGTTATCTGGTCTTTAATAATGTTCTCAAAACGTTAGCATAAAAACATTACTTGTACATCAATCATGGAGCGTTTCAAAAGTAATGCCCGGAGAACGTTCAAGAGTAACGCCCGGAGAACGCTCAAGAGTAACGCCCGGAGAAAACGCTCAAGAGTAACGCCCGGAGAACGCTCAAGAGTAACGCTCGGAGAACGCTCAAGAGTAACGCTCGGAGAACGCTCAAGAGTAACGCTCGGAGAAAGCGCTCAAAGTAACGCCGGAGAACGCTCAGAGTAACGCGCCGGAGAACGCCAAGAGTAATGCGCCGGAGAACGCTCAAGAGTAACGCCCGGAGAACGCTCAAGAGTAACGCCCGGAGAACGCTCAAGAGTAACGCCCGGAGAACGCTCAAGAGTAACTCTCAGAAAAAAGTTTCCAGATTAACGCTCGGAGAACGTTCAAGAGTAATGCTCGGAGAACGTTTAAGATTAACGCTCTGAGAACGTTCAAGAGTAACGCCCGGAGAACGCTCAAGAGTAACGCCCGGAGAACGCTCAAGAGTAACGCCCGGAGAACGCTCAAGAGTAACGCCCGGAGAACGCTCAAGAGTAACGCCCGGAGAACGCTCAAGAGTAACGCCCGGAGAACGCTCAAGAGTAACGCCCGGAGAGCGCTCAAGAGTAACTCTCGGAAAAAAGTTTCCAGATTAACGCTCGGAGAACGTTTGAGAGTAACGCCCGGAGAACGCTCAAGAGTAACTCTCGGAAAAAAGTTTCCAGATTAACGCCGAGAACGCTTCGAAAATGCGCCGAGAGTAACGCCGAGAACGCTTCGAAAAATAACGCCCGAGAAAAATGCGCCGAGCGCTGAAATGCGCCGAGCGCTTCGAGAACGCCGAGAGCTAAAATGCCCGAGAAAGTATGCGCCAGAGCGCTTCGAAATAACGCCCGAGCGCTTCGAAATGCGCCGAGAGCGCTTCGAGTAACGCCCGAGAGCGCGCCTGAAAGTAACGCCCGAGAGCGCTGAGAGCCCTAAGAGCGCTGAGAATGCGCCTGAAGCGCTTCGATGCGCCCGGAGAGCGCTTCGAAATACGCCCTGAGAACGCTTCGAAAAGCCCGCTGAGAACGCTCGAGAGTAACGCCCTGAGAACGCTCGAGAGTAACGCCCTGAGAACGCTTCGAAATAACGCCCTGAGAACGCTGAGTGCGCCTGAGAACGCGCTTCGAAATAACGCCAGAAGCGCTGAGTAACGCGCCGAGAGCGCCGAGTAACGCGCTTCGAGAATGCTTCCCGAGCGCTAACGCCTGAGAGCGCCGAGAGTAACGCCGTAGAGAGCGCCGAGTAACGCCCGTGAGAGCGCTCGAAGTGCGCCGTGAGCGCTCGAGTGCGCCGTGAGAGCGCCGAGAGTAACGCCCGTAGAGCGCTCGAGTAACGCCGCGCCGCTGAGAGCGCTCGAGAGTAACGCCCGTAGAGAGCGCTCGAGAGTAACGCCCGTAGAGAGCGCTCGAGAGTGAGAGTAACGCCGAAGTGAGAGCGCCGAAAGTAACGCCGAGGCGCTCGAGAGCGCCGAGAGTAACGCTCGAGAAATGCGCCGTGAGAGAATAACGCCGAGAGTAACGCTCGAAAAAGTTTCTGATTAACGCTCTGAAATGCGCCGAGATTAACGCTCGTGAAGCGCTCGAGAGTAACGCCCGTAGAGAGCGCTCGAGAGTAACGCCCGAGAGAGCGCTCGAGAGCTAACGCTCGAGAGAGCGCCGAGAGTAACGCCGAGCGCTCAGAATGCGCCGAGCGCTCAAATGCGCCGAGCGCTCAAAATAACGCCCGAGAGCGCTCAGAAATAACGCCAGAGAAATGCGCCCGTAGAGCGCTCAAAAATAACGCCGAGAGCGCTCAGCGCGCGCCGAACGCTCCGAGAGCGCGCTCAAAAGTGCGCCGAGAGCGCTCAAAATGCGCGCCGTAGAGCGCCGAGAGTAACTCTCGAAAAAGTTTCCAGATGCGCTCTGAAAGCGCTCAAGATTAACGCTGAGAACGCTCAAGAGTAACGCCTGAGAGCGCTCAAATGCGCCCCGAGAGCGCCAAAAGTAACGCCGAGAGCGCTCAAAGTAACGCCCGGAGAGCGCTCAAGAGTAACGCCCGGAGAGCGCTCAAGAGTAACGCCCGGAGAGCGCTCAAGAGTAACGCCCGTAGAGCGCTCAAGAGTAACGCGCGTAGAGAGCGCTCGAGAGTAACTCTCAGAAAAAGGTTTCCAGATTAACGCTCTGAGAACGCTCAAGATTAACGCTCTGAGAACGCTCAAGAACGCCGAGAGCGCTCAAGATTAACGCCCTGAGAACGCTCAAGAGTAACGCCCGGAGAGCGCTCAAGAGTAACGCCGAGCGCTCAAGAGTAACGCCCGGAGAGCGCTCAAGAGTAACGCCCGGAGAGCGCTCAAGAGTAACGCCCGTAGAGAGCGCTCAAGAGTAACGCTCAGAAAAAAGTTTCCAGATTAACGCTCGGAGAACGCTCAAGATTAACGCTGAGCGAGAAGCGCCAAGAGTAACGCGCCGAGCGCTCAAGAGTAACGGAGAGCGCCAAAAGTAACGCCCAGAGCGCTCAAAATGCGCCCGAGAACGCTCAAAGTGCGCCGTGAAGCGCTCAGAGTAACTCTCAGAAAAAAGTTTCCAGATTAACGCTCTGAGAACGCTCAAGATTAACGCTCTGAGAACGCTCAAGAGTAACGCCCGGAGAGCGCTCAAGATTAACGCCTGAGAGCGCTCAAGAGTAACGCCCGGAGAGCGCTCAAGAGTAACGCCCGGAGAGCGCTCAAGAGTAACGCCCGGAGAGCGCTCAAGTAACGCTCCGAGAGCGCCAAGATTAACGCCAGAGAGAGCGCTCAAGAGTAACGCTCTGAGAGCGCTCGAGTAACGCCTCAGAAGCGCTTCAGATTAACGCCTGAGAACGCTCAAGATTAACGCCTGAGAGCGCTCAAAGTAACGCCCAGAGAGCGCCAAGATTAACGCCCTGAAAGCGCTCAAGATGCGCCGCCAGAGCGCTCAAGAGCGCCCGGAGAGCGCTCAAGAGTAACGCCCGGAGAGCGCTCAAGAGTAACGCCCGTAGAGCGCTCAAGAGTAACGCCCGTAGAGAGCGCTCGAGAGTAACGCCCGTAAAGCGCTGAAAACGTGCGCCGCAACGCCAGAAGCGCCGAGATTCCAGATTAACGCCCGTGAGAATGCCAAGCACGCCTGAGAGCGCTCGAGATAACGCCGAGAAGCGCTCGAGTAACGCGCCGAGAGCGCTCGAGAGTGCGCCGTAAAGAGAGCGCCAAGAGCAACGCCGTGGAGCGCTCGAAGAGTAACGCCGTGAGCGCTCCAAGTAACGCCGTAGAGAGCGCTCGAGTAACGCTCCCGAAAGCGCTTCGAGATTGCGCCTGAGAACGCTCGAGAGTAACGCTCGTGAGCGCGCCGAGTAACGCCCGTAGAGCGCTCGAGAAACGCCCGTAGAGCGCTCGAGAGTAACGCCCGTAGAGAGCGCTCGAGAGTAACGCCCGTAGAGAGCGCTCAAGAGTAACGCCCGTAGAGAGCGCTCGAGAGTAACTCTCAGAAAAAAGTTTCCAGATTAACGCTCTGAGAACGCTCAAGATTAACGCTCTGAGAGCGCTCAAAACGCCCGGAGCGCTCAAGATTAACGCCTGAGAAGCGCTCAGAGTAACGCCAGAGAGCGCTCAAGTAACGCCGAAAGCGCTCAGAGATGCGCCGTGAGAAGCGCTCAGAGTATGCGCCGTGAGCGCTCGAGATTAACGCTCAGAGAAAGCCGAGATTAACGCCTGAGGCGCTCAAGATAACGCTCTGAGAGCGCTCAAGTAACGCGCCGAGAGCGCTCAGAGTGCGCTCTGAAGCGCTCAAAAACGCCGTAGAGCGCTCAAGAGTAACGCCGTAGAGAGCGCCGAGCGCTCAAGTAACGCCCGTAAGCGCCTCAGAAATGCGCCGTAGAGAGCGCCGAAAGTAACGCCCGTGAGAGCGCTGAGTAACGCCAGAAAGCGCCGAGCAACGCCGCCCGAGAGCGCTCCAGAGTAACGCTCTGAGAGCGCCGAGAGTAACGCCCGTGAGAGCGCTCGAGTAACGCCGGAGCGCTCAAAGCGCGCCGGAGCGCGCAAGAGTAACGCTCGAGAAAAAGCCGTCCAGATTAGCGCGCCGAGAAGCGCTCAGAGTAACGCTCAAAGCGCTAGAGAAACGCCAGAGTAAATGCGCCGTCAGAGAGCGCTCTCAAGTAACGCCGTAGAAGCTCAAGAATGCGCCAGAGTTCAAAAGTTTCCAGATGCGCTCTGAAACGTTCAACGCTAACGCTCTGAACGCTCAAGATTAACGCCGAGAGCGCTCAAGAGTAACGCCGGAGCGCTCAGATGCGCCGAGAGCGCGCTCAGAGTTACGCCGGAGCGCTCAAGTAACGCCCGAGAGCGCTCAAAGTAACGCCCGAGAGCGCTCAGAGTAACGCCCGAGCGCTCAAGTAACTTTCCCGTAGAGCGCTCAAAAGTAACGCCGAGAACGCCAAGAGTAACGCCGAGAGCGCTCAAGAAGTAACGCCGAGAGCGCTCAAGATGCGCTCTGAGAACGCTCAAGAGTAACGCCCGGAGAGCGCTCAAAAAACGCCGAGAGCGCTCAAGAGTAACGCCCGGAGAGCGCTCAAGAGTAACGCCCGTAGAGAGCGCTCAAGAGTAACGCCCGTAGAGAGCGCTCGAGTAACGCCGTAGAGCCTCGAGTAACTCTCAGAAAAAAGTTTCCAGATTAACGCTCGGAGAACGTTCAAGATTAACGCTCTGAGAACGTTCAAGATTAACGCTCTGAGAACGCTCATGATTAACGCCCGGAGAGCGCTCAAAGTAACGCGCCGGAGAGCGCTCAAGAGTAACGCTCAGAAAAAAGTTTCCAGATTAACGCTCGGAGAACGCTCAAGAGTAACGCTCAAGAGTAACGCCAGAAAAACGTTCAAGAGTAACGCCCGGAGAACGCTCAAGAGTAACGCCCGTAGAGAGCTCAAGAGTAACGCCCGAAAAACGTTCAAAAGTTTCCAGATTAACGCTCTGAGAACGTTCAAGATTAACGCTCTGAGAACGCTCAAGATTAACGCCCGGAGAGCGCTCAAGAGTAACGCCCGGAGAGCGCTCAAGAGTAACGCCCGGAGAGCGCTCAAGAGTTACGCCCGGAGAGCGCTCAAGAGTAACGCCCGGAGAGCGCTCAAGAGTAACGCTCAGAAAAAAGTTTCCAGATTAACGCTCGGAGAACGCTCAAGAGTAACGCCCGAAAAACGTTCAAGAGTAACGCCGGAGAACGCTCAAGAGTAACGCCCGGAGAACGCTCAAGAGTAACGCCCGGAGAACGCTCAAGAGTAACGTTCCCCTAATGTTTGAAGAGTGATTAAAGTGTTCCCTTAACGTTCACACAACCAAGAAAAAACCTTTTTAGAACATTTAAAAAACTGGATGTTTTTGGAATATTCAGAAACAGTTTAGGATGGGAACGTTAGCAGAACATTCTTATTTTTGGGATAATATTCCAAAATAATCAGATTCTAATGACTAAGAATTATTTGTCATTTAAACTTATATATATCTACAAATCATGGTTGAATTTATTGTACTGCAAATGTATGTTGATTTAAAAAAAAATTACACTATTTAGATTCCAATGAAAAATATATTATTTGAATAAAGATTTATTTATTTATATACAGTTACAAGAATTTATTTTATTTTTATTTTATATTATATTGCAGTATTTTACAGTAATAAAATTACAAACCAAATTACCCCATAAGCTATGTACTGTAATATTTACTTGGAAACAATTTCACTTTATAAATTGTTAGTAAATTTCACAAATCAAGTCAAGTCACCTTTATTTATATAGCGCTTTATACAAGTCCAATTGTTTCAGAGCAGCTTCACATTGTTAACAGGAAAATAATGCAACAGAATTTGTACAGCCGTTCTGGTGAAACGGTGATGTTATCCAGCTCATTTCAGTATCATATAGTGTCAATGCGGGCAGATCGGGAATATAGATGAGATTTAGGAGTCCCCAACTGAGCAAGCCAAAAGCCAGAGGCAACGGTGGCAAGGAACCAAAACTCCTTCAGGGCCAGAATGGAGAAAAGAACCTTGGGAGAAACCAGGCTCAGTCGGGGTGCCAGTTCTCCTCTGGCCGACGAACAAACAGTGTATGATTATAATTCTGGCAACATTGCAGGTCAGAGGTCAGATTAGGTAAATAGATATTCATAAGATTATTCGAAAGATTGGAGTCGTCACGCCGAAGACGGGTTTAATGAGGATGTCGTGTCGATGCGGTTCCGGCTGACCTAGTTAATGCAGCCTAACAATCATTTACTGATTTGAATAATAGAGATTGATAATGTTTTATGTGTAAGCCATAGTAAAGAGATGCGTTTTTAGTCTAGATTTAAACTGACAGAGTGTGTCTGCTTCCCGAACAATGCTAGGAAGACTGTTCCAGAGTTTAGGAGCTAAATAGGAAAAGGATCGACCGCCTGCAGTTGATTTTGATATTCTAGGTATTATCAACTGGCCAGAGTTTTGAGACCGCAATAGACGTGATGGAGTATAATGCGTTAAGAGTTCGCTCAAGTACTGGGGAGCTAAACCATTTAGTGCTTTGTAAGTAATAAGCAAGATTTTAAAATTTATTCGATGTTTAATAGGGAGCCAGTGCAGTGTTGACAGAACCGGGCTAATATGGTCATACTTCCTGGTTCTAGTAAGAGCTTGAGCTGCTGCGCTTTGGACCAGCTGGAGTTTGTTTATTAAGTGAGCAGGGCAACCACCCAGTAAAGCATTACAGTAATCTAGCCTTGAGGTCATGAACGCATGAATTAACTGTTCAGCATTTTGCATCGAAAGGATGTGCCGTAATTTAGATATATTTTTAAGATGGTAGAATGCAGTTTTACAGATGTTAGAAACGTGGCTTTCAAATGAAAGATTGGTATCAAAGAGCACACCCAGGTTCCTCACTGACGACGAGGACTTGACAGAGCAGCCATCGAGTGTTAGACAGTATTCTAGGTTACTACTTGCAGAGATTTGTCCAATAATTAAAAATTTGTTGCAGGAAATTACTGGTCATCCAATGTTTTATATCAGCTATGCATTCCGTTAATCTTGTGAATTGGTAAGTTTCGTCAGGGCGTGAAGAAATATAGAGCTCAGTATCGTCAAAGAAATGGTAAGGAACACATTGAATTAAATGTGAAATCTTGAAGTAGAAAGACTGAAATCAAGCATACTTCAATAATCTTTGTTTTATTTACACCATTGAAGAGGCTGTTTTTGAAGTGTATGGAGTGTCTTAAATATCTTGTTTTGGATAATGAAACGTTCCATTGGATTCGTGTGTATGCGTTTAGACACTAGAATAAAAACACACTGGCTGAACGTCACACAAGCATCAGTTCAGCATGTGTAAAATAATGAGTGTAGATTAAGAGCTCAGCCGTGAGT
Source organism: Paracanthobrama guichenoti (assembly GCA_018749465.1). Taxonomy (NCBI): domain Eukaryota; kingdom Metazoa; phylum Chordata; class Actinopteri; order Cypriniformes; family Gobionidae; genus Paracanthobrama; species Paracanthobrama guichenoti. Next base: position 1,122,452 of record JAGHMJ010000032.1, on the reverse strand, counting down.
GCCGTTAACCTGAAGTCATCAGTGCGGTTTGATGAGGCAGCAGGACGTGTGATTAGTGTAGTAGACGTTACTACAGCGAGTCTCACACTGACCTACTGCATTATTATTATCAAGCAGAGAGACTGGATGAGACGCATGTGAAGCTGTAGACACATCAACTCTAGATGCTTTGAGTCTACAGTCTTATTCATTCTGAATCTGATTATTAATAGATGGAATCGTTTATTAAACACTGTTTTTATCATTGTGATGTTGCCCTGATTGTGCATGTTCACTGGAGGGTTCTCGACTCGATTTTAAAGAACGCTTTAGCCAAAAAGGTTCTGTATAGAACCTTTTTTTAATATATATATATATATATATGTATGTATGTATGTATGTGTGTGTGTGTGTTTGAATACGTTTTTATGGTAGACACCATTTCAGATAACGAATTGAAGAAACATAATTATGTATTTATAAAGTTAGTATTATAACTTCTCCTTGTGTGTAATTTAAGTGAAGGGGGAATAAAAAGACTACAAGAAATGAGTGTCGTCTGTGTTATAAAGATGAGTTCATGTTCTTCACAGGGATTCTGGCCTGGATCACAGTCAACTTCCTGACCGGTGAGGCTGCTGTTCCTACCGCTTTCAGTCAATAATGCTGCATTTTAGCTTATTCAAATATTTAAATATAAATATCAAATATATAAATATTTTTGACGAATTTCATATCTAAGTCATTTTAAATCTAGGCATGATCAAGTTTAAGTGGTTTATACACTCAAAGTCAAACTCTGTTTTTGATATAAATAGACAAAATTTGTATTCAGAGATGCATTTAAATTATGCATTTATCACCTGAAAGTTTTATATAGCTTTTTATTAATTATGTGGCTTTTGAAAGCGTCTCATTTGAAGGAACGCTGTACGATCAAAGATTATGATTTTCTTCAGAATAATTGATTATTTGTGCGTTAGAGTCGGTGTTGATTTCCATCAGCCGTCACAGCAAAGGTCATCATGAAAGGCATCAGCATTCAGTCACTCGCAGTTAATATTTCATGCTGCAGTGACTCTTGAGATCTTCATATGTGTAAAGTTATTTATATTTGTTTAGTGTTTTTAATCCTGCTTTCAGGCCGCCTCGACCGCAGCTCTCAGAAGACGGTGGGAATCCTCGACCTGGGCGGAGGATCTACGCAAATCACCTTCCTCCCGAAGTCAAAGGTCAGCGACTGCTCCGTTTGAATAAGATACTAATGAGAATCATGAGAATTACAAACAAAACTCAAAGATGAAACAACTGCATGCATCACAGTAATCAGATGTTTGTTTGTTTTTGTTTGAGTTTTTATGTGTGTATTTTTGGACAAACTGTACGAATGCAGCTATTGGTTGTGATGTTTGTATTTGCATATTCTGCCTCCTCATTGGTGCGTCACAGAAAACAGTCAAAAGTGCGCCGGCCGATTACATCGCCAGATTCCAGATGTTCAACTCCACGTATGAGCTCTACACGCACAGGTACACGCTGGAGTAAAGCCTGAGTAACAGCAGATATATGTGTGGATGCATCACTAAGTATTAAATCACCGGCATTTAATTACGCTTCCCTTCAAAAAGGAAAGCAAGGGATTCAATTACAGTTACTTCTGATGTAATTGCATTAAATAATCTATAGAACAATTCTATATAAAACTGTGTAATGTTAAAATTAGTGCTGTCAAATTGATTAATTCAATCAGGCATAACATTATGACCGGTGATGTGAATAACACTGATGAGCTCTTCCTCACGGCTCCTGTTAGTGGGTGGGATATATTAGGCAGCAAGTGAACATTTTGTCCTCAGAGTTGATGTGTTAGAAGCAGGAAAAATGGGCAAGCGTAAGGATTTGAGCGAGTTTGCCAAAGGCCAGATTGTGATGGCTAGACGACTGGGTCAGAGCATCTCCAGAACTGCAGCTCTTGTGGGGTGTTCCCGGTCTGCAGTGGTCAGGATCTATCAAAAGTGCTCCAAGGAAGGAACAGTGGCGACAGGGCACCAGGATGCACTATGGGAAGAAGGCGAGCCGGCGGAGGCAGTGTGATGCTTTGGGCAATGTTCTGCTGGGAAACCTTGGGTCCTGCCATCCATGTGGATGTTACTTTGACACGTACCACCTACCTAAGCATTGTTGAGACCATGTACAGCCTTTCATGGAAACGGTATTCCCTGGTGGCTGTGGCTCTTCCAGCAGGATAATGCTCCTGACACAAAGCACAAATGCTTCAGGAATGGTTTGAGGAGCACAACAACGAGTTTGAGGTGTTGACTTGGCCTCCAAATTCCCCAGATCTCAATCCAATCGAGCATCTGTGGGATGTGCTGAACAAACAAGTCCGATCCATGGAGGCCCCACCTCACAACTTACAGGACTTAAAGGATCTGCTGCTAACATATTGGTGCCAGATACCACAGCACACCTTCAGGGGTCTAGAGGAATCCATGCCTCGACGGGTCAACACAATATTAGGATGTTATGCCTGATCGGTGTATGTTCACAAAGTTTTATGATTTGACAGCACTAGTTAATATGTATGTTTTTAATTTAACCTCCCAAAATACTTTGGTCAGTTTAAGAATAATTTATGCAACTGTATATTATTTATTTGACAGTATCTTTGTTTTCTTCGACTGGTCGAGGTTAATTTGGCTTTTAGATAGTAATGAGTAATGCTAATAATATCTCTCGTTCTTCTCAGTTACCTTGGGAACGGCATCAAAGCGGCGCGGCTGTCGGCACTGGGAGCGCTGGGCTCCGACGGTATGACATGAACACAGATGATGCTCAGTCTGAGATCCGTAAGATCACTTCAGATGTTGATGTTTGCTGCAGGTCTGGAAACACACCGTGACTTCCAGTCTCGGGAGTTTTCTCATGCTCCTGTCTGCCCAAGAAAGTCTGTCAGCGGCACACACACACACACACACACACACACACACACACACACAAACATCACACACACACACACACACACACACACACACACACACACACACACACACACACTCACACATGAACACACACACACACACACACACACACACACACACACACACACACACACACACACACACACACACACACACACACACTCACTGTCTGCACACACAACACACACACACACACACACACACACACACAACACACACACACACACACACACACACAGGTTACACACACACACACACACACACACACACACACATCACACACACACACACACACACACACACACACACACACACACACACACACACACACACACACACACACACACACACACACACACACACACACATACACACACACACACACACACACACACACACACACACACACACACACACACACACACACACACACATCACACACACACACACACACACACACACACACACACACACACACACACACACACACACACACACACACACACACACACACACACACACACACACACACACACACACACACACACACACACACACACACACACACACACACACACACACACACACACACACACACACACACACACACACACACACACACACACACACACACACACACACACACACACACACACACACACACACACACACACACACACACACACACACACACACATCTGTCATCTAGTGAGGACGCGTGTGCTGTGAACTGATGCGTTCTGGTCTTCAGGAGTGACCGGTTTTAAGACGTGTTACCAGGAGATGCTGAAGGTGGTGAAGGGCGTCATCAAACAGCCGCTCGAGCTGAAGGACAGCGCCACCTTCTACGCCTTCTCTTATTACTTCGACCACGCCGTGGAAGCCGGACTCATCGGTAAGACCCGACGGCCAAATGATGAGAAAGCAGAACAAACCAGTTTGTTTGTGATCGAAAAGCTTTTTATTTCCAGCCACAGTACAGAAGATCCTCTACCTAATTCAGTGATCCGGGTCAAAAATGACCCGCCTTTTAAAAATGTCTTGTAAATCTCTGATTATGCTGTATTATCACCAAACACTGGATTTGGTCTTTTGATCAGCTTGTTTTCTTTCAGGTGGCACAGGTTGTGTGTCTCTTTTTGGATCTGATTGGTCGTAGGCTTCAGTGATCTGAGTTTACGCAGCTCAGCTTTTGGAGATTAATAAGCATTTTCACTCAAAAACTGAGGCCTACGATCAATCAGATCCAAAAAGAGACACACAACCTGTGCCACCTGAAAGAAAACAAGCTGATCAAAAGATCAAATCCAGTGATACAGCATAATCAGACCTTTTTAAAAGGCATTTTCGACCCGGAAACCCCAAGTGTAACAAGATTGCAGGGGAAACCCTCCAAAAAAGTACAAAAATGATAAAAAAACAAACAAAAAGATTAACACTCTGAGCCTATGAGAGCACACAAAAAAAGATGTACATGATATGATAACTGGCCAAAAAGAGTGACACTTGCTCCTTCATGGTCCAAAATGAACGACATGCGAAATGAATGGGAAATATGAAAAAATATCAAGAGCAAAACAGACGCACACACACAAACAGGCACATCCATTTATTAAATTAAACTCAGTAAAATACCAATTATCGCGATCCGTTCCTTATTTTGTTAGATTTTTTAATGATCAAATACGGAGTAATAAAAATGCTTTCCTTGTGTTCCCATTCTAACAAAGTGTGAATGTTTGATTGTAATCATAATGAAAAACCTGAAACTTATTTAACACAAAAATATCTAACCCTTGACAGAAAGTCTTTTAGTATGTCTAAATGCAAAACCTAATCAAATGTAATAAATTATGTCTAAAAAAACTACGGGAATCCAAAAGCCTCTCTATAATACGAAAAATAAAATAGAAAATATTAGAAAATAAAATCATCTCAAGTTTAAAGTCATTATGATGCGTTTAAACTCGTTACATTTAGAATAAAGTGTGTGTGTGTGTTTGATCAGTGTCATGTTCATGATGACGGAGCTATATTATTAAATAAATGATGTATTAAGCTTATTATTCAGTTATAATTAGCTAAAGCTGATGTATTTCTTTAATTGAAAGAGAGCCTAGAATATAGCTCGGCTAAGTGATGCAGCTCTGTCACGACACTGATGCCAGTTCATTCTCCACTATTTATTTTGACTTCATTCTCAAAACGGAACGAGTTTGTTCTTGACATTAAGTTTTATTTATTTTGACTTCAAGCTAAATTAAATTACCTTTATTTTCCTGAAAGTAGTAGTTCCCTTTCAAGGCTTCGGCCGCTTTTGGCCGAGGAGGAGCCACGCGTGACCCCTACCCGAAGAAGGCCGGGGGGTTGAGGAACGACTTTTCAGGAAAATGAAGGTCCTCCCCTGAATTAAGCACTTATGAACATGTCTCTGCCGTATCTGCTCTGTTTGTGTCGATGAATCTCAGATGAAAGCAGAGGAGGAGCCGTGAAGATCCGAGACTTCAGGAAACGAACGAAAGAGGGTGAGCTTTACATTCATCCTCATGTTCTCATCTTATACATGTGCAGTATGACTCCTATTATAGCACTTGTGTTGTTGTTGCAGTGTGTAACCGTCCGTCTAAGCGCAGTCAGGCCAATCACTTCCTGTGTATGGATCTCACGTACATCATCTGTCTGCTGAAAGACGGCTTTGGCTTTAAAGAAAGCACCGTTCTGCAGGTACGTGAGGGTTTCTGGGCCGGCGGGTCTTCTCTAGGTGAACTGGTTCCTGATCCTGAACACTGATCCGTGTGTTTGCACAGCTAACCAAGAAGGTGAGGAACGTGGAAACCAGCTGGGCTTTGGGTGCCGCCATCAACCACTTCCAGAAGTTCAGGATCCATTAAAAACATCCTCCGTGACCTCATGGGAGCCGTTTTCATCCGTGACCAGGGCGAGTCTCACGGAAGAGCTTAAGGGTCCTAAAACAGGCTTCGGTTTCTTTCTTAGTGCAAAGCTAAATCTGACCCGACTGAATGTGACGGGAACTGATGCGCGTGTGTGTGTGTGTGTGTGAGTGTGTGTGTGAGTGAGTGTGTGTGTGTGTGTGTGTGTGTGTGTGTGTGTGTGTGTGTGTGAGTGTGTGAGTGTGTGAGTGTGTGTGTGTGTGTGTGTGTGTGAGTGTGTGAGTGTGTGTGGTGTGAGAGTGTGTGAGAGTGTGTGAGAGTGTGTGTGAGTGTGTGAGAGTGTGGGAGAGTGTGGGAGAGTGTGGGAGAGTGTGGGAGAGTGTGGGAGAGTGTGTGAGGAGTGTGGGAGTGTGAAGTGAGTGTGTGTGAGTGTGTGGTGTGTGAGTGTGTGAGTGTGTGGGAGTGTGTGTGTGAGTGTGTGTGTGAGTGTGTGTGGGAGTGAGTGTGTGAGTGTGTGTGAGTGTGTGTGGGAGTGTGTGTGTGTGTGTGTGAGTGTGTGTGAGTGTGTGTGAGTGTGTGTGAGTGTGTGAGTGAGGTGTGTGTGAGTGTGTGAGAGTGTGTGTGAGTGTGTGTGTGAGTGTGTGTGAGTGTGTGTGAGTGTGTGTGAGTGTGTGTGAGTGTGTGTGAGTGTGTGTGAGTGTGTGTGAGTGTGTGTGAGTGAGTGTGGGAGGAGTGAGTGTGAGTGTGAGTGTGTGTGGAATATTTGAGGTTTCTGTAAATCCATTGTTTACATTACACAGCTTATGTAGTAATATTTGCATCCGTCTGTCTTTAATGTCTGAGCTGGTCTTGTTTTTTCCCCCAATTAAACATTTTAACAACACGTGCTTATGAAAGTAACTTTCCACACATTTCCAGTCTGTCGTCAACACTTCACGCACAAACATATGCTAAACAGAAACTGGGTCAGTTATAGTGCTTAATGTTGAGAAGCCTTCTCGTGAATAATCTCAAGAGCACATAAACTTTCACCATGGCGGCGGGGAGAACGTGTGAATAATGATTTGAAACGCAGTGAATATAGCATGTGCTTGGCAGAAAAATGCAGTTCCCCTAGTTGGGAATTCCTAGTCGGAGTCGGAGCCATAAACTGTAAACATGGCGGACGGGGGAACGATTGCTACTGTGTTTGTTCTTTCCACAACAGCTGCATCACCTTGTCGGAAATTCCTAGTCGGACTTCCCTAATTGGAAAATCCTTGTCAATAATTCCTAGTCGTTTTCTAGGTGGAGTTCCCTAATTGGAAATTCCTAGTTGAAGTTTCCACATCAGAGTCGGAGCCATAAACGACTGCTGTTCTTTATCAGTCCTCCATCTCACGTCAACAGTTTCCAGCAAGTACATTTTCCCATAAATGTATTAATCTTTCTTTTACTTTATTAGTTGTAGTACAGAACATTACTGTCATTATAGCAAAGCTGCCTTCACATGCTATCGGAGTTTCCTAGTCAGAGTCGGAGCCATAAACGTTCAACATGGCGGCGGGGAGCGATTGCTGCTGGGACTGGGACACTGTTTCTCCACCACAGCTGCATCGCCTGTATCGTTGTTAAAGTAGTGCATATTTACATACGATATGCTTCAAATGATTATTCAGTTGTTTTACACACAGTGAAAATAGCATCTGTTTGACCGAAATTCCAGACTCGCCAGCAAGCGGATCGTGCGGTGAATGTTTATATGGTTGTCAACAAACGGGACGCTACAGTTTCAGCTTTAATGAGAAACAGCAACAATAAACCTGGAGCTGGATTCATAAATGTGGCGTAGAACCCGTCCAACATCTGATGATGCACACATGCTCATTATCTTACCGTTTGTTAGAAAGAAAAATGTTTCAAGTTCAACTCCTTTTAATAAATAGTAATGTGCCGGATGTTTTAACTGCATTCACATCCGTATCGTTGATTTTAAGAATATGTACGTTATGATGTAAAATACTTGATTTTAAAGGTTCAGAATAATTCACCGGAAGCCCAGAGGCGTGTCCTGCTCCGTTCCCGTGAGCATGAAATGTTCCTATTGCAAAATCAAAAATCAACAATGTGTTTCCTAAAATAGTTTATTTACAAAAGCAGCGACTACAACAGCGCCACCACATCATCACTGTATCCGTGCGCTGTCGTCATGGTGACCAGGTCATGAGGCGGAGTCAGAACCACGTCCGGATCCGCCGGACCTGAAGCAGGAAGAGATGCTGTCAGTGGCGTTATCACAGAATGTGTGTGTGTGTGTGTGTGTGTGTGTGTGTGTGTGTGTGTGTTTTTTTCTACCTTGTGTTCGTAACATGGTGTGATGCAGATTCATGTTCACCATAGAATCAGTGCTGCCTCCGTCAGCCTCCAACAGGCTGCTGTGAGTGAGCGCTTCACCTGTCAATCACACGGACACGCCCACTCGTCAGAACAGACTGCACACGGACACACTTCTGCAGCACACATGTATGAAACCGATCAGGTTACCCGTTTCCCGGCTGTGTCTCTTCTTCATGTGGACGTTCCTGCTGCCGCTCTGAGAGAACGTTTTCCCGCAGATGGAGCACACGTGCGGCTTCTCGCCTGTTTGATCACATGACATTATGTGCATTACAGAGTCACGCCACAGAATACAGTGCATCTGGTTGATTTATGCATTATGAATCAAAGTGATGTTGGCTGTTCATTCTTCACATGCGCATAAAACTGAGATAATACATTATAGTTCATGATTAGGGCAGCACAGGTCATGTGACCGTACCAGAGTGTACGAGCATGTGTTTGCGCAGACTGGAGTATTCCGCGAAAGACCGACCGCAGCTGTCCACGTCACACAGGAAGGGCTTCTCACCTGAAAACAGCAGCGGTTTAAACAGCATCACTAATCACACACCGACGCTCAAACGCTTGGAACGATCGAGATCATTACTCCAGTCTTCAGTGTCACATGACCCTTCACTAATCATTCTCATGAGGATCTGATGATCAACACATTTATGATTATTATCAGAGTTGGACACATTTCTGTGGTGACTTGACCGCTAGTGTATTTCTGTATATGGTCATTTTGATTGCGTTACATAAATGACCCCCTGAGGATGAGGATGAGGGTACCGGTGTGTGTGCGTCTGTGGTTCTTCAGGTTGCCGGCGGTGGTGAATCTCTTGCCGCAGCTCTTCTCGCTGCAGATGAAGGGTTTCTCTCCGTTGTGGATCCTCATGTGAACCTGCAGCCTCTGGAGCACATAGAAACTCTTCCCACAACCCTCAGCGCCACAGCGGAACGTGCGGTCGTTTCTGAAACACACACACACACACACACACACACACACACACACACACACACACACACACACACACACACAGACAACTCTACAACTGGAAATACAACAAAAACACAATCAAAATGACTATTCTTGTGTTTTTATGGAATATTGCAGTTTATTCTGAATGATTTATCATTATTGTGTTAATAATCAGAATCAGAATAACTTCATCTCTTCTCTGAGGACGAGGGCGGGCCACCTG
>JAGHMJ010000032.1:1088038-1100538 GCA_018749465.1 Paracanthobrama guichenoti | reverse complement strand
AGCCAAAATCGAAAATATGATTAAATCGCACAGCCCTAATTAAAATGCATTTCATACAGACAGTGACAATAAAACATCTATTCTAAGAACGTCAACAGTGCCTGTGCGTGGGTTACCGGTGTGTCTTCAGGTGGTACTTCAGGTGAGCGGGGTAGGTGAAGGTGCGGTGGCAGCTCTCGTACGGGCAGCGGTGGATCTTCTCTGCCGGTGTGCGCCCGCCTCGAGGCAGTGGCTCTTTCTTCGGCCCCTCTGATTGACAGCTGTGAATGTGGTCACCTTGGCAACGACAGAGATCGACAGGCGTGATGCGGCATGAGGGGTGTTCAGTGTGTGTGTGAGTGTGTGTGTGTGTGTGTGTGTGTGTGTGTGTGTGTGTGTGTGTCACGTACTGTTAGCGCCGGCCCGCGCTTCCTTCGCCAGCTGCGCACGTGTGGCGGCGATCAGGCTGTCATGGGCCAGCTCCTGGACCCGCAGGTACCACGGAGCGCCAGCATCCGCACCGTCTCCGGCTGAGATCTCCTCCTGCGCCTCATCCACGTCATCCTGAACGAACACCAGCGGCTCGGCCGACGCCGCCAATCCTACAAGCACAGAGTGCGTCAGTCAGAGCCACAGACGCACAGTCTGCTGTCATGTGTACTGTGTGATGTGATGGACCTTTGGCCAGGCTGAGCAGGACGTAGGACGTGCTGTCGTGGTTCTGCAGATCCTGGAGGATTGTGGGAGTTTGTGCTGGAGGCGAGGGTGACGGCTGATGCAGCTGAACCACCAGCGGGCTTCGCTCGGGCCCGAACTCTGACAGTGCCGGGGACACGGCATGGCTAAGAGTGCTCTCTGAAACACACACACACACACACACACGAGAGACAGCCTTATTTAAAAACATTAAAAATAGTAAAGTTTCCAAACTTTTGACCAGTACTGTATTTACTGTATATACACCGATCAGGCATAACATCCTAATATTGTGTTGACCCGTCGAGGCATGGACTCCTCTAGACCCCTGAAGGTGTGCTGTGGTATCTGGCACCAGGATGTTAGCAGCAGATCCTTTAAGTCCTGTAAGTTGCGAGGTGTGGCCTCCATGGATCGGACTTGTTTGTTCAGCTCATCCCACAGATGCTCGATTGGATTGAGATCTGGGGAATTTGGAGGCCAAGTCAACACCTCAAACTCGTTGTTGTGCTCCTCAAACCATTCCTGAAGCATTTGTGCTTTGTGTCAGGAGCATTATCCTGCTGGAAGAGCCACAGCCACCAGGGAATACCGTTTCCATGAAAGGCTGTACATGGTCTCAACAATGCTTAGGTAGGTGGTATGTGTCAAAGTAACATCCACATGGATGGCAGGACCCAAGGTTTCCCAGCAGAACATTGCCCAAAGCATCACACTGCCTCCGCCGGCTCGCCTTCTTCCCATAGTGCATCCTGGTGCCCTGTCGCCACTGTTCCTTCCTTGGAGCACTTTTGATAGATCCTGACCACTGCAGACCGGGAACACCCCACAAGAGCTGCAGTTCTGGAGATGCTCTGACCCAGTCGTCTAGCCATCACAATCTGGCCCTTGGCAAACTCACTCAAATCCTTACGCTTGCCCATTTTTCCTGCTTCTAACACATCAACTCTGAGGACAAAATGTTCACTTGCTGCCTAATATATCCCACCCACTAACAGGTAATGGTGTTATTCACTGGTCATAATGTTATGCCTGATTGGTGTATGCATATATTAGCAGTCATGAAATCTAAACCTGCTGAAGATATGACAGCTGATGTTTTAGGGTATATGTTGACCTGGCAGGTCCAGTGGGCCGCAGGAGGACGAGTGAGCGGGCGGCAGCAGCGGGACGCAGGAGGGCTTGCTGTCCGCCTCCTCCAGACTCTGGCCCAGCGGGATGGACGCGTTCTGCACAAACTCAACCAACAGCTGCACAGAACCAGACACACACCGATCAGAGACTTCAACACTCACTGATCCTCTCCTCCTACAGCTTTAACTCTGTAACCCCCGCAAATAACTCATGCAAATAACATGTTAGCAAAATGTTAACTTCTGTTAGCATAGTGCTAATCACGTTAACATCATGCAAACAAAATTATGTCATGTTATCAACATTGAAATTCATGCTAACAACATGCTAATTCAAGCTAGTAACATGATAAAACATGTTAATTCATGCTAATAATGATGCAAGCAAACATGTCAGCTCAAGCAAATAACATAAAACATGCTAATTTATGCTGACAAAATGTTAACATTGTGTTAACAAAATGCTAATCATGCTAACAAAATGATAAAACATGATAGCAATGTAATATTAATGCTAATAACATGTTAAAATATGTTAGCAAATGTGTTAAATCAGGCTTGCAACATGTTACATCATGTTAACATGTTATCAAAATGCTAATCATGCTAGCAAAACATGTTAAGCCGCAGTCACACTAGACTTTGAGCATGCGAAACACGTCGTCACGTGATGCGGATTCACAGTTCAGAGTTCACCAAGCTTGAACTTTGGAACGCAGCGAAATGCGAGACGCTCCGCGTGAGCCTGTGTTTCCGTTCTGACGCATGCGTTTGAATGGACGTCAATGCATGATTAGCATGGACATGCTAATCGTGTTAACAACAAGCTAGCAAAATGCTAAAACAGTTTCAAATCATGCTAACTACATGCTGAACAGCGGGTAGAAACATGTTAGCAACGTGTCAAATCATGCTAGTAACATTTCAGCTTTCAGATCTGGCTTTGAGCAGTGTGTCAGTTAAACATGGAGCAAAACAAATAAAAAAACTGACGATTATTAATATTAATATATTGCAGCATAACACACATAACCGTTATAATATCTGTCAGGCAGTAATACCTCAGGTTTGGAGTCAAGTTCATCAGAAAGCATGGATTCAGCGTTATGATATCTGAGAGAGAGAACACGTAAACACGTGATGAGTCATCAACATCGGCGTTATGATATCTGAGAGAGAGAACACGTAAACACGTGATGAGTCATCAACATCGGCGTTATGATATCTGAGAGAGAACACGTAAACACGCGATGAGTCATCAACATCGGCGTTATGATATCTGAGAGAGAGAACACGTAAACACGCGATGAGTCATCAACATCGGCGTTATGATATCTGAGAGAGAACACGTAAACACGCGATGAGTCATCAACATCGGCGTTATGATATCTGAGAGAGAACACGTAAACACGCGATGAGTCATCAACATCGGCGTTATGATATCTGAGAGAGAAACACGTAACACGCGATGAGTCATCAACATCGGCGTTATGATATCTGAGAGAGAGAACACGTAAACGCGATGAGTCATCAACATCGGGCGTTATGATATCTGAGAGAGAGAACACGTAAACACGCGATGCGTCATCAACATCGGCGTTATGATATCTGAGAGAGAGAACACGTAAACACGCGATGAGTCATCAACATCGGCGTTATGATATCTGAGAGAGAGAACACGTAAACACGCGATGAGTCATCAACATCGGGCGTTATGATATCTGGAGAGAGAACACGTAAACACGCGATGAGTCATCAACATCGGGCGTTATGATATCTGAGAGAGAGAACACGTAAACACGCCGATGAGTCATCAACATCGGCGCATGATATCTGAGAGAGAGACACGTAAAACACGTGATGAGTCATCAACATCGGCGTTATGATATCTGAGAGAGAGACGTGAACACGCAAACGCGATGAGTCATCAACATCGGCGTTATGATATCTGATAGAGAGAACACGAAACACGCGATGAGTCATCAACATCGGCGTTATGATATCTGAGAGAGAGAACACGTAAACACGCGTTAGGATGAGTCATCAACATCGGGCGTTATGATATCTGAGAGAGAGAACACGTAAACACGCCGATGAGTCATCAACATCGGCGTTATGATATCTGAGAGAGAGAACACGAAAACACGCTGATGAGTCATCAACATCGGGCGTTATGATATCTGAGAGAGAGAACACGTAAACACGCTGATGAGTCATCAACATCGGGCGCATGATATCTGAGAGAGAACACGTAAACACGCGATGAGTCATTAACATCGGGCGTTATGATATCTGAGAGAGAGAACACGTAAACACGCGATGAGTCATCAACATCGGCGTTATGATATCTGAGAGAGAGAACACGTAAACACGCGATGAGTCATCAACATCGGCGCATGATATCTGAGAGAGAACACGTAAACACGCCGATGAGTCATTAACATCGGCGTTATGATATCTGAGAGAGAGAACACGTAAACATGCCGGCGAGTCAACACGCGATGAGTCATTAACATCGGGCGTTATGATATCTGAGAGAGAAACACGTAAACACGCGATGAGTCATCAACATCGGCGTTATGATATCTGAGAGAGAACACGAAACACGCGCGATGAGTCATCAACATCGGGCGTTATGATATCTGAGAGAGAACACGTAAACACGCCGATGAGTCATCAACATCGGGCGTTATGATATCTGAGAGAGAACACGTACGAGTCAAACATCGCGCGCGATATCTGAGTCAGAGAACATCGGGCGAGTCATTAACATCGATATCTCTGGAGAGAGAGAACACGTAACACGCGATGAGTCATTAACATCGGCGTTATGATATCTGAGAGAGAGAACACGTAAACACGCGATGAGTCATTAACATCGGCGTTATGATATCTGAGAGAGAGAACACGTAAACACGCGATGAGTCATTAACATCGGCGTTATGATATCTGAGAGAGAGAACACGTAAAACACGCCGATGAGTCATCAACATCGGCGTTATGATATCTGAGAGAGAACACGTAAACACGCGATGCGTCATTAACATCGGCGTTATGATATCTGAGAGAGAACACGTAAACGCGCGATGAGTCATCAACATCGGCGTTATGATATCTGAGAGAGAGAACACGTAAACGCGCGATGAGTCATCAACATCGGGCGTTATGATATCTGAGAGAGAGAGAACACGAAACACGCGATGAGTCATCAACATCGGGCGTTATGATATCTGAGAGAGAGAACACGTAAACACGCCGATGAGTCATCAACATCGGCGCGTATGATATCTGAGAGAGAACACGTAAACACGCCGATGAGTCATCAACATCGGCGCGTTATGATATCTGAGAGAGAGAACACGAAACACGCTGGATGAGTCATCAACATCGGCGTTATGATATCTGAGAGAGAGAACACGTAAACACGCCGATGCGCCATCAACATCGGGCGCGTTATGATATCTGAGAGAGAGAAACACCGGCGTAAACACGCCGATGAGTCATCAACATCGGGCGTTATGATATCTGAGAGAGAGAACACGTAAACACGCCGATGAGTCATCAACATCGGCGTTATGATATCTGAGAGAGAACACGTAAACACGCTGATGAGTCATCAACATCGGCGCATGATATCTGGAGAGAGAACACGTAAACGCGCGATGCGCGTCATCAACATCGGGCGTTATGATATCTGAGAGAGAACACGTAAAACACGCCGATGAGTCATCAACATCGCGCGTTATGATATCTGGAGAGAGAGAACACGTAAACACGCCGATGAGTCATCAACATCGGCGCTATGATATCTGGAGAGAGAGAACACGTAAACACGCCGATGAGTCATCAACATCGGCGCGCTTATGATATCTGAGAGAGAGAACACGTAAACACGCGATGAGTCATCAACATCGGGCGTTATGATATCTGAGAGAGAAATCTGACGTAAACACGCCGATGCGTCATCAACATCGGCGCGATGATATCTGAGAGAGAGAGAACACGCTGGCGAGAACATCGCGATGAGTCATTAACATCGGGCGTTATGATATCTGAGAGAGAGAACACGTAAACACGCCGATGAGTCATCAACATCGGGCGTTATGATATCTGAGAGAGAGAACACGTAAACACGCCGATGCGTCATTAACATCGGCGCATATGATATCTGAAACACGCCGATGAGATCAACACGTAAATCTGACGAGATGCACGCCATCAACATCGGGCGTTATGATATCTGAGAGAGAGAACACGTAAACACGCGATGAGTCATCAACATCGGGCGTTATGATATCTGAGAGAGAGAACACGTAAACACGCGATGAGTCATCAACATCGGCGTTATGATATCTGAGAGAGAGAACACGTAAACACGCGATGAGTCATCAACATCGGCGTTATGATATCTGAGAGAGAGAAACACGCGATGAGTCATCAACATCGCGTTATGATATCTGAGATGCGCGTCATTAACATCGGCGTTATGATATCTGACGGAGGGAACACGTAAACACGCGATGACGTCATTAACGTCAGTGTTATATCTGACAGAGGGAACACGTAAACACGTGATGACGTCATCAGCATCAGTTAAGGTTTTTTGTGATATCAAATTCGGAACACAACTTTGTTAGACATACGGCTTTAGATTTATAGCGATTTATTTTGTAAAATATATATTTTGTGTGACATAAAACAGGCATTTAGATGTTAACAGACCCGGTTCAGGCGGTCAGAGAGAGAAGATTTCGTCCATCATCTGACAGAACTGAGGGAATAAAACATATGAAACATGAATTATGCTGAACACACACACACACGCACGCACGCGCACACACACACACACACACACACACACACACACACACACATTTACACTAGACACGTATGAATAACTGAATGAATGAGTGTTAGGTTGACATGCTTCTAAATCCTTCACAGGGCACCCTCGCACTGTTCATTCACAGAGATATGATGTTATTAATGATGAAATATTATAAATATAGCCTGAGCCACCGTTAGCAAGAGCTCAATCACCGTCATTCCGCGCGCTTTTCTTCCGCTGCTATACAGTTAGACAGCTCACACATACCTGCCAGATGATTACGATATAGATGTATCTTTATAAACTCTCTTAGCCTTCATCGCCGCTGATGTTTGACAGTGAGCAGCAGAAGCTAAACACAAACACAAAGACAGAGCGCTAGCACTTCCGGGTCACGCGCGGGCGCTGTGAGGGCTGTACTTCTGAGGGGGAAACTATTGATCTGAATACTGATCATGTAGTATTATAGTGGACATTAATGCCTGCTTTACTTTAGCACACAAACAGCTGCGTTTCAGTGAGCGATACGCTTTTTGAATCCGAAAGAATCGGTTCAAAAGAACGATAATCAGGCATCATTAATGGAGATTGTTTCGAATGATTCTCTGATTCTTTTGAGTCGATTCCCTGAAGAAGAATCATAAACTACGAGTACGATTTCTGAAATACGGGGACATTTGATCTTTTATTAGACTTTTTAAATAACACCATGAAAAACATTTTACTAAAATGTAAAAAGTAATAAATGAAGAATCAGTAAATTAATATTTATGTTTACCAGCTGAAATATGAAATGATCATTCAACAATCGATTGTATCGCATCAAACACTTTTCCATTTAATCGATTTATTTTAGCAAAAAAAACAGTGATGCGTTTATTGATCCAAAAGAATCGGTCAGAGAATCAGGCATCGTTAATGGAAATTCTTTCGAATGATGCCCGATTCTCTGATTCTTTTGAGTCGATTCTTTGAAGAATCAGAAATGACAAGTACACGATTTACACTGAAATACAGGGAAATATTTTTTAAATTAAAACATTTGACAGTGTAGTATTCAGTAAAACATCGAAAATTTTAAAAAGTGGGAAATATAAATAATAAAAACAAGAATCAAATGAATATTGTGAGTTTAGCCAGTTTTGGTGTTCAGAAAACGCTCATTAAACCATATGAAATTATCATTTAACAATTTAGTATCAAACACTTTTCTATTAAATAATTTATTTTAGCAAACAAAGAACTGTCAGTGAGCGATTCGTTTATTGAATCCAAAGAATCGGTCAAAAGAGTCAGAGAATCAGGCATCGTTAATGGAGATTCTTTCGAATGATGCCCGATTCTCTGATTCTTTTGAGTCGATTCTTTGAAGAATCAGAAATGACAAGTACACGATTTCTGAAATACGGGAACTTAATAATAAATAAAAAAATTATAACGGCGTGAAAACATTTTTAAGTGTAGTATTCAGTAAAACGTTGGAGGATATAAAAAGTGGGAAATAATAATAAAAGCACTTGAAGAATCAGTAAATGAACATTGTGAAAGTTCAGCCAGTTTTGGTTTTCAGAGACTGTTCATTTAACCATCGATTGAATCGCATCAAACACGTTAATTGATTTAAGAATTGGTTCAAAAGAGTCGGAATCAGACTGATTCTTTTGAACCGATTCTTTCGTGAAGCAAACGTTTTTGATGACCAGAACAAACCTACATGATTTCTGTGAGTAATGCAATCCAGAGACTCATTTGCCATTTTAAATTATTTTAATAATGTTATGACATGAAAACATTTGACAGTGTGATATTCAGTAATCCAGGTTTTAAAGTGGGAAATAATAATAATAATAAAAAAGACAAACAAACACAGAATCAGTGAGTTTGGTCAGTTTTGCTCCAGATCAGGCCATACGTGTGTAAGAGCATCTCTGAGAGTAAAGCACCGGACTGAGCCGCGGTAGCCTTCAGTCACACCATCCGTCTGGAGATTCAGCTCTGCAAACGGGACGACGAACAGCAAAGCCAAAGAAAAATTACATCTTCATACACAAATTGGCATATTATGCTACTTACAAAAGACAGGAATAACAGATAACGCTAATCAGAGCACACAAACGTTACAGGTTATGCTTCCAGACGCAGTTTTAGCAGCTCGTCACATCTCAAGGCCTGGTTCACAGACACAAGACACGTGTGAAGCTTCATCTGCCATTAAAGCAAGGCAATTAGAGTCACGTGAAACCGACTCTTTCTGTGCTGCCGTCTGAATATGAGCCGAACACGTAAAGCCGCGGTCGGATGAAGTGGTGGAGATGCGTTAGCTGCCGCTGCGCAAGGCAAGATGATCATTCATCAGGTCGGTTTGAGAGGATCGACACGAGTTCCATCAGAGCTGCACGGTCATCGATTCAAACAAACGATTCACGATTCTGAACGAATCATTCAATGACTCGCTCATGAACACTTCACTTGTTTCATTACTGGATGAATCAGTGTTTTTGAATGAATCTCTTGAGTGAATGATTCAATGACTCACTCATAAAGACTTCACTTGTTTCATTACTGGATGAATCAGCGTTTTTGAGCGAATCTCTAGAGTGAATGATTCAATGACTCACTCATAAAGACTTCACTTGTTCATTACTGGATGAATCAGTGTTTTTGAATGAATCTCTTGAGTGAATGATTCAATGACTCACTCATAAAGACTTCACTTGTTTCATTACTGGATGAATCAGCGTATTTGAGCAAATCTCTTGAGTGAATGATTCAATGACTCACTCATAAAGACTTCACTCGCTCATTACTGGATGAATCAGCGCTTTTGGAGCGAATCTCTAGAGTGAATGATTCAATGACTCACTCATAAAGACTTCACTGCTTCATTACTGGATGAATCAGCGTTTTTGAGCGAATCTCTTGAGTGAATGATTCAATGACTCACTCATAAAGACTTCACTCGTTCATTACTGGATGAATCAGTGTTTTTGAGCGAATCTCTTGAGTGAATGATTCAATGACTCACTCATAAAGACTTCACTCGTTCATTACTGGATGAATCAGCGTTTATAATTAATTTTTTGAATCATTGTAATTTAGGAATAAGATTGCGCGGGTATTTGAATCAAAATCACAATCTTTTAACGATTAAAACGCATATTCAGGTTGAGTTTGACCCACACTCTCCATGATGAGGGTGAATCTCTGAGTCAGATCTGCAACCGATCCCACATTCCCAGACAGTCCCAAACCATCCGTTTTTCATAATTAACCATAATTGCTCTGAGCGTCTGGGAGAGAGATCTGCACATCGGCACATTCTATGATCCCCAAAATTGGTTTAAACGAGGCCTAATGTTCTGCTTTGATACGAGTCCAAACTCAAACTGTGAACCATGAGAGGTGAAAACTACAGCAGGAAGTGAGTGTAAACAGCTTATGCACTGAACTAGATTAAGGCAAAGCTCATCACAGAGTGATAGTCTGTTAACAGTGGACAGCTACACCGGTTATCATCACACGCCGCCTCACTTCAGAGTCACGTCCCTGTTCTCTCCACCGTGAGCCGTCCGCTCTTTCCCTTTGTTCTCCTCTAGCATGCTCCTCTGCAGTTTGCTCCAGATCCCAGAGTCTCCCGTCTGCAGCGCTTCCATGAACATGTTCGTGTGTTCGCGCAGCCGCTCCAGCTCCGTCTGCGTCCGGCGGTTCTGCCGAATCAGCTCTTTTGTGCGCAGCGTGATGTCCAGCAACCCTGATTTGCTGAGGATGTTGTAGGTGTTGCAGAAGCGCTTTAACTTGTTGTCCGTGTCGCAAACGCCGCGTGAATTCGAACCGGAGCGGCCGCCTGTGGATTCAGGTCTGCGCTCGCTGATGCTCGTGTCCGAATCGGTGGCTGCGTCTGGAGGAAGTGCTGAGCCGGGTAACGGCGAGGACGAGCTGGACTTCCGGTCGGCGTGAAAGGAAGACGAACTCTTGACCGAGGAAGCGGAGGTGCTGCTGCTCGTATGCGCATTTTCTCCGGGATGAGGGGCGATTTTGGGGTAGGATTTGAGGATTGGGAGGTACTTCTTGTGCCGGCGGCGCTTCGACGCGTGTCCCTTCGGCACGGAGGCGCTTCTCTGCGGGACGACGGGTTGAAGGAAGACGACCTGAGGCTGCTGAACGACCTCCACCGCCGGACTGAAGGCCCAGGGTTTCAGAGACGCAGGGTTTTCTCCAGGCTGCAAATAAACAGTTGAAATGGACAATAATCAGGGTTATTAACAGCCAATCAGATGACTGTGTACTAGTGATTCTAACTCCAAACTCGTACGCGTCTGGCTTTACAGTGTCAGCATGAGCTGGTACTGATGTACGTCAGAGGGAAGCTCACCTGTTTCAGAACAACATTGTTCATGATGATCATTGGCGAGAGGCCCTGCAGAGCTCCGCCCACCACCGCCAGCGGAGACACCTGTGATCTGGAGCTCGCCGCCTCCTCCGTGTCCGTCTGATCGATCGCACTCAGATGCTCAGAGCTGCCGTCTGCCGACACACACACACACACACACTGAAACATCTGCTTCAAAAACCATCACAACGAGAAACCAATCCTCACGATTGCACACCTGAGAAGCCCGAATCCCTCTCCGACTCTGGCTTCTCCATCCTTTTGTTTTTAAATTTGGCCATCATCGCTCTCATACGATCTTCATCCTTCATCCTCTTCCCCCGTTTGAGCCTGAAACATCAGACCTTACAGTCATGACATCATCAAGTTTCACATTTTACCTTTAACTAACTGCAAAAACAGGACTGATGTTTAGTTAAAGGCACAGTATGTAACGTTTCGTCTCTTCCTCAACAGAGAGGCGTGTCTTGACTCTTGAGTGGGCGGAGCTTTTATTCTGCCACGAGCACTTCCTCTTCTTCCGCTCATGCGTGTGTGTGTAACGCAGCGCTGTTTATCATATCACACACATGTGAGTGTGTTAAAGTGATGTTATCATCTGGGATAATGTACACAAGTCAACAAAATATATAATACATTTCTAGTGGCTTCTGGATATTTAATCCTAAAATCTTACACATTGTGCCTTTAAATCAAAAGCACGCCAGTGTTTTTATTTGACATCATCCATCTATGATGTCATCAGCTGACTATACACATACATATATACACACACACACACACACACACACACACGATCTTAATAACCTAATGATTTTTGGCATAAAAGAAACTTATGGAGTTTAAAGGAGATTTTCTGAATATTTAGAGTTTTTTGCACCCTCAGATTCCAGATTTCCAAATACTGTCCTAACAAACCATCAACGGAAAGATTATTTATTCAATATTATTATGCTTTCAAATCTCAATTTTAGAGAAACTGACCCTCATGACTGGTTTTGTGGTCCAGGGTCACACACATATATAGTTTTAAAGAATTACAAATACAGAGAAAGGGGTATATTTGGATAAGTAAACATGCGCAAATAATAATAATACTTTTTTTTTTCAAACCTAAAATTGTCTTTTAAAAAAAGAAGAAAAAAAAGTTTATTTCCATTATTATTATTATTTTTAAGCCGAGCGTCGTGACGTCATCAGGCCACGCTATGACGTACCCAGCTCACATATTTAACCTCCTGCAGCTCTGGATCGTCACAATCACTCGTTTTACCTGTCGAAGTGTTTATTTGACAGATTATTGGTACTTATTGTACTAGTATGCTACATTTCCACAAAGGTTTCACATTTAAACTCCAGGCATTCACACAAACGACATCGCAACGCAGCGTGAGGCAAAGAAACCGCTGAAAGCCTTACGTGTGTGCCGTGATGGCCGTGACTTCATCCGGAGCGGGATCAATCCCCTCAGGCG
>JAGHMJ010000032.1:1048038-1083038 GCA_018749465.1 Paracanthobrama guichenoti | reverse complement strand
AAGGAATTAATACTCACGGTTGATTTCTCAAGTGGTGTCGTCTGGGCCTGAATGTCAGAAAGTAAGTTAGATAGATAAATGAAAAGCCAGAGCAAACGAATGACAGATGAATGGTATCATACCTGCACTCACAGGTCTGGTGTTCCTGAAAGGACAGCAGCACATACTCTCTGCTCCTCTCCGCTGGAGTGATTCTCAACAGCTGATGGACACACACACACACACACACACACACACACACACACACACACACACACACACACACACACACACAGCAGGAGATTTAACATTCAAACCTAAAGGAATAGTTCATAATGTTATATATTCTGTGACATGAAAAAGAGCATCTGAGAAAAGACTCTTCATGCAGCTCAAGCTCCAAAATGATCAAAAACACCATAAAACATTGTGCAATATTGTGTTGAGGGTCACCGATAACACATGATGTTCTTGAGTTCATGATAATGGCTAATAAATATGTCTAAATATTATTTGGAAAATATTTAGTTTCTATTCTAGGAATTACTCATAATAGCACTGCACTGTTAGATGCATTATTTATTAGGGTGAACGTACCTATTAAGCTCACCTAAATCTACATTGAGACATTTTAGTGCACAGGGTATTGGTTTGAGTACAAGAAGTTATGTTAAAACATTAACATGCGCACGGGCACCCGTATCTCAGCGTGAGCGCACGGATACCCGTATCTCAGCGTGAACACATGAATACCCATAGGCCTACACATATTAGTATTCATGTGTTCGCACGTTGTTTTCATGTTAGAATTCTTTAGTTTTTCAAATTGGAAAAGGCATGTTCTTGTTGCTGTTTTGCATTTAACAATAAACAAATGTTTTAAAACATGTCTCTCTGTCAGTTAAAAAGCAACAATATATGCCACATAGTAACTCAACAATAGAGCTTTATATGCAGTAAAATCAGGATAAATTAGGTTTGTAAAAAAAAAAAATAAAATAAATAAAATAAAAACAGCGGTAATATCGTGCTATTGAGCTACTCTTAACCGCGACAGCCCTACATGAAACACTAGATGGCACTAGCTGATGAGCAATGACCTCGCTGCTCAATCTTTAAATATTTGGTCAGCATTTGCTGTAGCAGTTTCAGAAACCCTCCACCAGCAGCAATAACAGCAGCAGCAGAAATAACAGCAATAATAACAGCAGCAGCAAAAACAGTAGCAGCAATAACTAACAACAATAATAACAGCAGCAGCAAAAACAGCAGCAGCAGCAATAACTAACAGCAATAATAACAGCAATAATCAACAGCAGCAACAGCAATAATCAGCAGCAAAAACGAGCAGCAATAATCAGCAGTAGCAACAACCAATAACAGCACCAGCAACAACATCAGCAATAATAGAAGCAGCAGCAGCAATAACAGCAGCTGCAATATTCAACAGCAGCAGCAACAGCAATAACAGCAATAATCAGCAATAGCAACAACCAATAACAGCAGTAGCAGCAGCAGCAGTAACAACAGCAGCAATAACTAACAGCAATAACAGCAGCAGCAGCAATAAATAACAGCAATAATAACTGCAGCAGCAAGAACTAACAGTAATAACAGCAGCAGCAAAACGAGCAGCAATATTCAACAGCAGCAGCAACATCTGCAATTGTCAGCAGCAGCAATAATAGGAGCAGCTGCAGCAATAACAACAGCAGCAATAACTAACAACAATCAACAGCAGCAGCAGCAATAACAACAGCAGCAGCAGCAATAACAGCAATAACTAACAACAATCAACAGCAGCAATAGCAATACTCAGCAGCAAAACAAGGAGCAATAATCAGCAGCAGCAACAACCAATAACAGCAGTAGCAGCAATAACATCAGCAGCAACAACATCAGCAGCAGCAATAATAGGAGAAGCAGCACCAATAACATCAGCAGCAATATTCAATGGCAGCAGCAACAGCAATAACAGCAGCAGCAGAAATAACAACAGCAATAATAACTGCAGCAGTAAGAACTAACAGCAATAACAGAAGAAGCAAAACAAACAGCAACAATCAGCAATAACAACAACCAATAACAGCAGTAGCAGCAATAACAGCAGCAGCAGCAATAACAGGAGCAGCAGTAATAACTAAAAGCAATAATAACAGCAACAACAGCAATAACTAACAGCAATAATAACAGAAACAACAGCAATAACAACAGCAACAATAACAGCAGCAGCAGCAATAACTAACAGCAATAACAGCAGTAGCAGCATTAAGAGCAGCAGTAGCAGCAATAACAGCAGCATCAGCAGCAATAACTAACAGCAATAACAGCAGCAGCAATAAATAACAGCAATAATAACTGCAGCAGCAAGAACTAACAGCAATAACAACACAAGCAGCAATCAGCAACACAAGCAGCAATAATCAGCAATAGCGGCAACCAATAACAGCAGTAGCAGCAATAACGGCAGCAGCAGCAGCAATAACAGCAGCATCGATAGTTAACAATAACAACAGCAGCAGCAATAACTAACAGCAATAATCAACAGCAGCAATAGCATTAATCAGCAGCAAAACAAGCAGCAATAATCAGCAGTAGCAACAACCACTGCAGTGGCACTGCAACAATAACTGCAGCAGCAATAACTAACAGCAATAACAGCAGCAGCAATAACTAGCAGCAATAATAACTGCAGCAGCAATAACAACAGTAGCAATAAATAACAGCAATAATAACTGCAGCAGCAAGAACAGCAGCAATAACTAATAGCAATAATAACTGCAGCAGCAAGAACAGCAGCAGCAATAAATAACAGCAATAATAACTGCAGCAGCAATAACAGCAGCAGCAGCAGCAGCAATAAATAACAGCAATAATAACTGCAGCAGCAATAACATCAGCAGCAGCAGCAGCAATAAATAACAGCAATAATAACTGCAGCAGCAATAACAGCAGCAGCAGCAATAAATAACAGCAATAATAACTGCAGCAGCAATAACAGCAGCAGCAGCAGCAGCAGCAATAAATAACAGCAATAATAACTGCAGCAGCAGCAATAAATAACAGCAATAATAACAGCAGCAGCAGCAGCATTAAATAACAGCAATAATAACTGCAGCAGCAATAACAGCAGCAGCAGCAACAGCAATAAATAACAGCAATAATAACTGCAGCAGCAGCAATAAATAACAGCAATAATAACAGCAGCAGCAGCAGCATTAAATAACAGCAATAATAACTGCAGCAGCAATAACAGCAGCAGCAGCAATAAATAACAACAATAATAACTGCAGCAGCAATAACAGCATCAGCAAAAAATAACAGCAATAATAACTGCAGCAGCAATAACAGCAGTAGCAGCAATAACTAACAGCAATAACAACAACAATAACAGCATCAACAATAACTAACAGCACCAATAACAGCAGCAGCGTAGCACATCTATTCTGCCAAGACCAAACATATCAACATTGTCATATCCAATACTATGCCTAACCCTCTGGCTACATACACACGGTCAATTTTGGGGATTGACAACCATATTTACTTACAGGTGGGAGTCTCAAAGCAGCAGCAGTGAGTCTGAACTTACAGTAGCGTCTCGAATGGTGTCTGTATTAACATGGAACGGGAGTCAAACCTGTATTTTGTTACCAGAAACCATAGCGACAGTGCCCAAAGTAATGAAAAAGACTTATCACCTTTGACACAACAACAGTCCAACTGAGCCGCAAGTTTATCCGTCAAATCTTAATTAACCGACAGAAGCGTCAATGTCAACATGCTAGCCGAACCCTTTAACCATTGCACTTATGTCGGGACACAGCATTTGAGTCGCACATAGAACACAAAACTGACAGGAGCTGTTCCGATGGAGAACAGTGACTGGATCTAGAAACTTCCGATGGCACACAGCTCATATCTCCGTCGCTGTAAGTTTCCAAAACCACACACATAACTGTATTAAGGACTCCAATACAGGACTGACAACCGTATTCTTCTGCTGTGTGAACGTGGGCATGACAGAACTAATGCTATGTGGAAAAGAGCTGCATGGAGATTCTTCAGGAATGTATTTTTGATTCCCACAGAAAAACAATAATAGCAAACATGATTTGACAGAATGATAGAACTGTCCATTTGATGTGATACTGCAGTGAAGCGGCCGTGTCTTGCCTGAATGGTGATGTTGCGCATGCGGATGGGGAAGCAGGCTAGTTTCTCATCATTGCAGCAGCCGGAGCAGCGCAGCAGCGGGACACAGCCGGGACTGTACATGTGCTCTACGCCTCCGGGATACTCCTGATCCACCTCCACCATCCGTTCCGTGGAGTGACACAGACCGCGGCTCCAGGCCTCCGGGAACAGCATCACTGCAACACGGACATCAGCGCTCAATACAACTGCTCATTAATAAAAATAAAAACATTTATAAAAACTATGGTAGTATAAAACAGTAAAATAACACTGCTTTTTCTTGTAAAAAATTACATGGAAAATTATTTCACCTTTGGAGTGGGAATTGCCCAGAATAGTAGACACCTGTTTAAAGAAAAGGCCATTAATAATAATAATAATAATAATAATAATAATAATAATAATAATAATAATCAAATTCTGAATTATGACATACTAAGTCATATTTATGAGATGAAAAGTTGAAAATATAACTTTAAAAGTCATAATTATGACATAAAAGGTCATGACAATGTAATAGTCAACATAATTTAGACTATTTATGTCTTAGTATGTCATACTTTTCGACTTTATCTCATAATTTCGATTTATATCATAATTATGACACAAATTCTGAATTATGACACTGTTGAAACTGACATACTAAATACATTTGTTACTGTCACAGATCCAACCATGTCCCTCACACCAGACTCAATCACTCCTCCCACACGGTCCCAATCACCCGAGTTCTGAAACACCTGTCACTAATCACCAACACCCTTAAATGTTGCCCTCAGCCTGCACTCACTGTCCGGTCTCGTCTCAGACAACCCGACTCCCACGCTTGTGGTTCCTATTCCGTCTTGCCTGTGTTCCAGTATTATCTCCGTGATCGCTTTCTTCCACCTGGACAACACCACCTGGATCTCCGCTATAGTTAAGCCCTTTTCTGTCTCTCTTCAGTCCCTTCCGTGCCTCTTCAGTGGTTTGCTATTAATAAACATATCTGGATTCACTTACGTCCGCGTCCGCCTGTTTATCATGACAGAAGACCGGACCCCTCAGCAGACCGAAGATATAACCGGCGGAGTGGCAGCTCCAGCAGCCGCTCCAGAACGAAACCCATTATTCGACTTAATGCAAGCCTTCCACCATGTCCTGCAGAGTGCTTCTTCTACATCTGCCTCACCCAGTCCCATGGCTCGCCAGCCCTTCGGTGGTAAGGCGGAAGAATGCAGCGGGTTTCTTTTGCAGTGTCAGTTATATTTCAAAATTAATGCACGCAGTTTGAGACCGAACGAGCCAAGATCGCTTTTATCATCTCTCTATTAACGGACGCCGCGCTTCAGTGGGCGCGCGCTATCTGGGATTCCAACAGCCCTGTCACGCAATCACTAACTGTATTCGTAAGTCACTTCAAGGATGTGTTCGGTCACGCTACTGACACAATCTCCACTAACGACCAACTTCTCAGTTTACGACAAGGCCACCAGTCCATCCAAGATTACTCTCTGCAGTTCCGCACCCTCGCAGCGTCAAGCGGCTGGAATGAGACAGCCCTACTGGCAGTCTACCGCCAGGGGCTTGACCCCCGGATCCGTGTTCACCTCTCCATCTATGATGACAGTTATGGTTTGGAAAGGTTTATTCAAAAATCCATCCTAATAGCACAAAACCTCTCCACCTGTTCTAGAGAAACCCCTGCATTACACGTTCCGTCTCCACCAAGGCGCCAGATCCTCCAGCACCAGAACCTATGCAGCTGGACCACTACCGACTAACACCTGCAGAGAGGGAGAGACGTATTTGCTTGCACCTATGTCTGTACTGTGGTGGTGAGGGTCATACCCGCATCCAGTGTCCGACCCGACCACCACGCCCAGGGGTGAGTACGATTCACACTATGCCGGTGATCCACAAGATGTCCCTAACGAAGGTTCTAGTCACTGTCAATGACCTCTCCGTTTCAGCCTCGGCGTTGATGGATTCTGGCTCGGCGGGGAATTTCATATCCACCAACCTACTTAACAGACTGAAAGCCCGCAAGACCCGCCTTGACCGTCCCTTCCGAGCCCATAACATCCTAGGAAAACCCCTGGGCCATGGATGCATTCGGTACGTCTCCTCCCCTATTCAGCTCCAAATCGGCTGGCTCCACCTAGAGGAACTTACTTTTCTGGTGCTGGAAGGAGCCACTACGGACATCGTCCCTGGGGCGCCCGTGGATGTCCAAACATTCCCGATGATCTGCTGGGACTCAGGTGAAGTGTTAAAATGGAGCTCTTCCTGCTTAACAAACTGTCTTTCAACCATCGTCAGGAAGTCCCAACCCGCTGAGACCTCCGACAGAATCACTCAACTCCCGCTCGCTTCCACATCCATTGAGAGCCCACAGAATTCTTCATCGCCTCCTGAGATCCCTGCCGAATACCGGGCGTTCCAGGACGTGTTTAGTAAACAACGGGCCACGGAACTTCCACCTCACCGCCATGGGACTGTGCCATCGACCTGCTGCCTGGGGCCACCTTCCCTCGTGGACGAATCTACGCCCTGTCCATCCCGGAGCAACAGGCCATGGATGAATATATCAAGGAGGCTCTTCAACAAAAGTTCATTCGTCCATCTACTTCCCCTGCCGCTTCAAGCTTCTTCTTCGTGGGCAAGAAGGACGGAGGCTTGAGGCCCTGTATCGATTACACGACACCTGAACACGCCACGGTCAAATTCCGGTATCCACTGCCCCTGGTCCCCGCCGCTCTGGAGCAGCTGCGGGGGCTCGTATTTTCACTAAACTAGATCTACGCGGCGCCTACAATCTAATCCGGATCAGAAGAGGAGATGAGTGGAAAACAGCGCTTCATTACACCCTCAGGACACTACGAATACCTCGTCATGCCATTCGGTCTGGCAAATGCTCCTGCAGTATTCCAAGGTTTCATGAACGAGATCTTCAGAGAATTCCTCAACGTCTTCGTCATCGTGTACCTGGATGACATTCTTGTCTACTCAAAGAACATCATTGAACACCATCAACACGTCAAACAGGTCCTGACCAAGCTCCGCCAATACCACCTCTTCCTGAAGCTGGAGAAATGCGAGTTCCTCCGCAGCAGCATCCAGTTCCTCGGTTATATCATCACCCAGAGCGCGTCAAGATGGACCAGGGGAAGGTGAGCGCGGTACGGAACTGGCCCAAACCCACCTCCATCAAGGAACTTCAACGCTTCTTAGGATTTGCCAACTTCTATCGCCGGTTTATAAGAAACTTCAGTATCATCAGCGCACCATTGACATCTCTTCTACGAAAACGGGCCCAAGTCTCTGTCCTGGACACCAGAAGCCAACCAAGCTTTCCAGACCCTCAAGCATGCCTTCTGTGTCGGCTCCTACCCTCAGCCATCCGGATCCCCAGTTGCCCTTCGTCGTCGAGGTGGATGCATCTTGTACCGGGGTAGGAGCCGTGCTGTCCCAGCGGCAGGGTGAGCCTCCCAAACTCCATCCATGTGCCTACTTTTCCAAAAAGTTGTCCCCGGCGGAGCGGAACTATGACATCGAAACCGCGAGTTGCTGGCCATCAAGCTGGCCTTAGAAGAGTGGAGGCATTGGCTGGAGGGGGCAGTTCACCCATTCCAGGTGATAACAGACCATCAAAACCTGCAGTACCTACGGGAAGCACGAAGGCTAAACCCACGTCAAGCTCGTTGGGCACTCTTCTTTACCCGATTCAATTTCACAGTGACCTACAGACCAGGCGACAAGAACCAGAAGGCCGACGCTCTCTCTCGACAATTCTCCCTGACCATGATCCACAACCTCCAGAACCCGTGCTCCTCCATCCTTGATTGTGAGCCCCATCCAATGGGCCCTGGACCATCAGATTGCAGAAGCAACTCATGAGGAACCGGCTCCGCCGGGGCTCCTGAGGGGCAGGTCTATGTACCATCTCGACTCCGTCTGCCCCTCTTGGAACAAGTCCACACCTCTCCGGGCTCTGGACATCCAGGCAGCCAGCGGACCCTCTCGCTCCCCACGGGGCCGCTACTGGTGGCCCAGAATGGACCGTGATGTCTCCCGCTACATCAAAGGCTGTTCCGTCTGTGCCACTTCCAAGACTCCACGCCACCTCCCAGAAGGCAAGCTACAGCCACTACCCATCCCTCGCCGGCCCTGGTCCCACATTGCGGTGGATTTCTTGACGGATCTGCCTCCATCTGAAGGTCATACCTGCATCCTCGTGGTTGTTGACCGGTTCTCGAAGACCTGCAAATTGATCCTCTCAAAGGGTTGCCCACGGCTCTGGAAACGGCGGAGACCCTGTTCCACCAAGTCTTCCGTCACTTTGGCCTCCCGAAGACATCATTTCCGACCGGGGCCCCAGTTCATTTCAGGGTTTGGAAAGCCTTCTTCCGCCTTCTGGGAGTCTCCGTGAGTCTTAGTTCTGGTTACCATCCCCAGACCAACAGCCAGACGGAACGAAAGATCCAGGAAATCGGGAGATATCTGAGGTCCTATTGTAGCCACCAACAGAACACCTGGAACCGGTTCCTTCCGTGGGCAGAATACGCCCAAAACTCACTCCGGCAGGATTCCACACACCTCACACCTTTTCAGTGTCTGCTAGGTTTTCAGCCCCGTTGTTCCCTTGGTCAGGCGAGCCCACGGAAGTGCCATCGGTCCATCACTGGTTCCAGGAGAGCGAGAGGGTATGGAACTCAGCTCACGTCCATCTGCAAAGGGCAGTCCGTGAGCAGAAGACTCAAGCCGACCGCCGACGCCGCCAGGCACCTCAATACCATCCCGGCCAACTCGTTTGGTTGTCGACGAGGACATTCGCCTCGGCTGCCCAGTCGCAAGCTGAGTCCCCGCTTTATAGGCCCTTTCAAGGTGGTGAGGCAGATTAATGAGGTCACATACCGGTTACAACTACCCTCACACTACAGAATTGCACCAACATTCCACGTTTCCCTTCTCAAGCCCTTCACTAAACCTCTTCTTCCTTCTTCCACAGAGTCTGGTGCTGAGGCCGTACCTCCTCCTCCTCCCATGGACCCGGCGGACCAGGACATCTACAAAGTTGCTTCTATCTTGGACTCTCGACGACGGGCGGCACACTACAGTATCTAGTGGACTGGGAAGGGTTTGGCCCTGAAGAGCGTTCATGGGTCAACCGCGACGATATCCTAGACCCAGACCTTCTACGGGAATTCCACGCCAACAATCCCTCTCGTCCTGCACCCCGAGGTCGAGGCCGGCCCCGTCGTCGTCCGCCGCGGTCCTCCGGAGCTGCCCGTGGAGGGGGGGGTACTGTCACAGATCCAACCATGTCCCTCACACCAGACTCAATCACTCCTCCCACACGGTCCCAATCACCCGAGTTCTGAAACACCTGTCACTAATCGCCAACACCCTTAAATGTTGCCCTCAGCCTGCACTCACTGTCCGGTCTCGTCTCAGACAACCCGACTCCCACGCTTGTGGTTCCTATTCCGTCTTGCCTGTGTTCCAGTATTATCTCCGTGATCGCTTTCTTCCACCTGGACAACACCACCTGGATCTCCGCTATAGTTAAGCCCTTTTCTGTCTCTCTTCAGTCCCTTCCGTGCCTCTTCAGTGGTTTGCTATTAATAAACATATCTGGATTCACTTACGTCCGCGTCCGCCTGTTTATCATGACAGTTACAGTATTTATTAATACTGTAACAAGTTGAATTATTATTAACAAATTAATAAAATCTATTTATTTGAGTTAAAAATAGAATTCTTTATTGATAGTTCATGTCAGCTCAGGTCTATTAAATAATATTAGCAATGTACATTTATGCATTATTAAATATTGAGATTATCATTAATATTAATAAATGTTTTTTAAAAAGTATTTTGTTATTGTTAGTTTATGTTAATTATAATTTAGTCAAACAGAACCTTACTATAAAGTGTTACCGATAAAGTTTGATCAGTAATAATAAACTATATTTGAATAGCATCTTTCATACATGAAATACTGCTCAAAATGTTTTATAATTAAAAAGCAAGTTTTCAAGGTATTTTACAAAAGTCATCACATACAACAAGAAATTAAGCAAAAATGCATCTGGGTATTAAAGGAAAAAGAAAAGCTTTGTTTCCAAAAATGCCACGAGTTCCCAAGATATCGCTTTATTTCTTTCATTAGCCATATTTTCGGCTACAGTGAGTTTATAGTCAATATGTGCAACATTTCCAAGTTCATTTACACTTTCAATCAGTTCCTGTTCATTTTCATGCGGCCTCCGACCGTAAAACTGGGTCTGTCGCCACAATGTTTATTTTTATTAGTGTGTGCAGAGACACGCGGACTCTGGGAAAGGCACGTCTCGCAGGGGCCACTCCTGCTGCAGAATGAGATCGTCCCGTTGTCTCTGTGCGCTGAACCGAGCCTGACTGAAGGGCCCTGATGTCCGTCCGTGGGCGAGCTTGGCACCCGCCCATCATCAGGGCGATTTGCACGCCTACACACAGGAGCTGTACATTAATTAGGGCGCACAGGGTCTCAGATCTCCATAAGAGAGGGACGAGAGGGGGCGCACACTAACTTTAGCCAGGAGACGTGCAGTAATGAGGCTTTCATCTTGTGCATTATTGTTTTGTTATATTGTTTTGCATGAAACAGAGAAATAGCTATATATTGAAAAGTGCTGAATTCCTGCTCATACAGGTCCGTTTATTTGACCTGTGAGGAGATGCAGTGCTGTTTCTGAACTGCATCCGAGTGTGCTGAGAGTTATGATGTTATTCTGTGTGCGAGTTTGGCTGTGTGAGACTAGCGGTAGCTACATCACACTGATGATGTTCTCATATTTCATCGTGCTGAGCTACATCATATTGATTCGTTTTATGTACATTTGCACACCAGTCTAATAAAGCACAAGAACGGTCTCTCAAACGGAAGTTTGTCGCCATCTGGAAAACGCCACGTCGATACTGGCCCTCTTTTGATTTCTCATTTTGTTTCAAAGTCTGCTTGCCATGGTCCGTAATGTTTGAGCGAAACTACATCAGACGTTACGCAGTTGTCCACGTCTGTTGCCATGGTTTCTACAGCAGTACAAGCGGAAGCCAAACGCAGATATGATGTCATCGACAGGCAACGCCCTCACACTTCCCGGGTCATTGGGTGAAATCACAACTTTCTCACAATTTACAAATAGTTGGAAACATTTTGGGATATTGTAAGTGCTCAACTGAACAAAATATATAACACTGGTCTAATGGACATTTTACTGCAAAAATCTTACATATTGCACCTTTAACGGTTCTTCATGGAACCATCAATGCCAATAAATAATCTTTATTTTTAAGAGTGTATAGTTTAATGTCAAACAATCCAGTGCTTTAAGAGGATGCAAATCTTTACACTGGAAATGAAATGTCGATTAAAAATATCATGCAGTCACAAAACTTAGTGTAATATTGATGATGATCATTGGCAAAGCATCCAGTTCATCACAGATTTTGGTATTTGGTTGGTTCATTATAAGTAGCTCAAAGCAGACACCTTACAATACCACGTTTATCATAAATATATCACCTCATGATGATAACTTGATAGTAGCAATCACTCTCAAATATAACCAAAGCAATAACCACAACATTACAGGATCATATTCATTTAAGCCAGTTGCCTTGAATAGCTTTAGTTACCTGCACAAGAGGAATGTAGAGCAGGAACGCGGCCAGCTGCGACACACCGACGCATCTCTTCATGTCGAGCGGGCGCAGAATGAGCCGGAGCCGCCGTGCGCGCATCAGAAGACCGCCGCGCCGCGCCGCGTCCATCCGCTGCACACACCGAACTCCTCCGAGGGCCACTGCATCAGACACGGCACACCCGTTTAATCACGCGGCGCACACATAATCTGAGTAACCTTAGAAAAGATAAACAGATGTCCAAAGGAAAAACTTTCCCTTTTTGGCAACAGTTTCAATGTTACTGGTCTTTGTTTGGAGTGAGTCATGCACTGTGTGCATGAGTAATGCTGCCTAATTGGGTCATCAGAGGGTGGCATATGAAAGCTGCATTGGTCGTTAACTAATATGATTGACACTTGCCTAGGGACAGGCCACCCTAAATTAAGGCGGCTATACATACCCATGCATAAAGACACAATTTATAGTAATTTAACCAATTTATTGAGTATTTGGAAAATAGTTTGTATGTTAAGTTACATTAATTTCTCTTTTACCCAATACAGTACTGTTCTGTGGACACTAGAACCGCCAGGGGTCGTTGTTTACCTAAAACCACCAGTGGGTAAAATTTACCCATGCACATGATTACTGTTCTGATATGGCTAAAAAGCGTATTATGTCACTGTATTATCCCGTTGTCTTCACAAAGTAATGTATAGAGTCATGAAATTATTGTTTTTAGTCATCAACTATGTTTTTGTCCTGTTGTTTTATGCTACTCTACTAGGCTAAACCAGCCTGCAATGACAACGAGAATTAGAAGGAAATAAACAATTTTTTCAGTAAAATATCCAAACCCCACTAGGCCAGTGTTCTATATTTTGTTCAGTTGAGTACTTACAATATCCCAAATGTTTATTTGTAAATCGTGAGTAAGTTGCTATTTTCCCCAGTGAACCGGGACGTGTGGGGGCGTGGCCTGTCATAAAAGTTTATGTTTACATAATATATATGTGTGTACTGTGTATAATTATTATGTGTATGTATGTATATATATATATACACTCACCTAAAGGATTATTAGGAACACCTGTTCAATTTCTCAATGCAATTATCTAATCAACCAATCACATGGCAGTTGCTTCAATGCATTTAGGGGTGTGGTCCTGGTCAAGACAATCTCCTGAACTCCAAACTGAATGTCAGAATGGGAAAGAAAGGTGATTTAAGCAATTTTGAGCGTGGCATGGTTGTTGGTGCCAGACGGGCCGGTCTGAGTATTTCACAATCGGCTCAGTTACTGGGATTTTCACACACATCCATTTCTAGGGTTTACAAAGAATGGTGTGAAAAGGGAAAAACATCCAGTATGCGGCAGTCCTGTGGGAGAAAATGCCTTGTTGATGCTAGAGGTCAGAGGAGAATGGGCCGACTGATTCAAGCTGATAGAAGAGCAACTTTGACTGAAATAACCACTCGTTACAACCGAGGTATGCAGCAAAGCATTTGTGAAGCCACAACATGCACAACCTTGAGGCGGATGGGCTACAACAGCAGAAGACCCCACCGGGTACCACTCATCTCCACTACAAATAGGAAAAAGAGGCTACAATTTGCACGAGCTCACCAAAATGGTGTGGGGAATGTTTTCTTGGCACACTTTAGGCCCCTTAGTGCCAATTGGGCATCGTTTAAATGCCACGACCTACCTGAGCATTGTTTCTGACCATGTCCATCCCTTTATGACCACCAAGATTCAAGATTCAAGAGTTTTATTTGTCACACACACAGTTATATACAGAATATACAACCGGCAGTGAAATGTAAACAGGTCCGCTCCATGGACAGTGCAAATTCACAGTTAAAAACACAAGGAAGAAATTATAATAGAAATAGGATAAAAAGTACTATCTATCTATCTATCTATCTATCTATCTATCTATCTATCTATCTATCTATATATATATATATATATATATATATATATATATATATATATATATATATATATCTGTAGAATTATAAATAAATCAAGTCAAGTAGAAGAAAAAGTAAAAATAAGAATAAAGAAGTGGAATAAAATAATTGAAGTAGACTGTGCAGTGAGTAAACTGTAGACTTATAAATATGTAGTTAACAAATGTATAAGAGTATAATGTGCAAACAGGTTTATAACAGGTTACAAAGTAACAACGAGAACAGAAAGTGCAGTGCAATGTCAGTGTATCGATGTTTATCCTGAAGTGAAGTCACGTGATGTTAAGTGACTGAGTTCAGGAGTCTGATGGCCTGGGGAAGAAGCTCCTCCTGAGTCTCTCAGTTTTGGCCATCAGGCTTGGAGCGCTACCAGATGGCAGCAGCGTGAAATGAGGGTTTGCAGGGTGATTAGAGTCCTTGATGATCTTAGTAGTTCTACCTTTGCAGCGTTTGGTGTAGACGTCCTGCAGAGACGGGAGAGCTGACCCTGAGATACGCTCGGATAAGCGCACGACTCTTTGCAGGGCTTTGCAGTCATGACTGGTGCTGTTCCCATACCACGCTGTGATGCACTGAGTTAATACACTTTCTATTGCCCCTAAATAGAAAGTTTAGTTTAGTTTTAAGTTTCAGGATAGCTGGTGAAACCCTGAATTTCCTCAGCTGGCGCAGGTGGTACAGTCTTTGCCTGGCTTTTTTCACCTGTGTCTGAATGTGAGCAGTCCAGGTCAGGTCCTCGGAGATGTTTACACCCAGGTACTTGAAGCTGCTCACTCTCTCTACTGGTGACCCGCTGATCATGAGGGGGGAGTATGTCCGTTGCTGTCTCTTCCTGAAGTCCACAATCATTTCTTTGGTCTTGCCGACATTCAGAGAGAGACAGTTGTCCTGGCACCATGATGTTAGATGCTCCACCTCATCCACCTCCACCTCCACCTCATCCATTCCTTTCTGTCCTTCTATCCGTGCAGACGTGTTTTCTCTCTGTTCCCTGCTGGCTCTCGCGCTGTTTTGTTTTGTCTAGTGTTTCGTCTCTTCTCTTCTCTGACTGCTGCTCTGCTGGACTCTTGAAAATACTGAAATGGAATTGATTAACTGGTCAATCAGCGCAATCGACAAGATTTTCTCACTAAGGAAGGGTGCCCCGGGAGAACCCACCTGCCCGGACGGGACCTTTGCACGCAGGGAGTGCGTGAGGGCGCATGGAACAACTGGCAAGTCCTGTGCCTGGAGGCTCTGTCCGTGGAGGATGCGGAAGATTTATACATGATTGGATTATTGATGGCGGGGTTCCTATTCTTTGGCTTTGGGATTGCCCTGACCTATCGGAAGATTGGTAAGACAGCTGCAAGCAAATTCACCCAGCCGCTGTCTGTGGAAATTAAAGAATGCTTCGGGGTTATGTGTGACCGTTTGAAGGAATTAGATCAGAAAGTGATAGGAATTGAGGAACTGAACCGTAACAACGCAGTCCGGACTGCGGATACGCAGGGTAGAGTGGGCTCTATCGGGGTCAGATCGGTGAACTTTACGGACTGTAACCGGTCTGGCCATGAGGCTGGACGTAATGTCTAGGGAAACTGCACAGACCGGACGCGAATGCTGAGGACCAGATCTGATTGATTGATTATGATCCGGACAAATTACGAAGATCATCAAATGGATTAAAAATAATAAATTGTATTTGCCTGACCTAATCAACTAGCCCAACGAACCTCACTTGGTCCCTATCTCTCGGTTGGGAGGTCAGCCGGGCAGCTGTCTGCTATCTTCCCTGTGCACTGCCTTATCTCCCTTCAAGGACAAACCATAGAACTGAACTCGAAAACATCTGAAGTTATGGCTAACATTCTCACACAACACAATCTCAGACTCACTCGCACCATACACAACCTACCCGATCCCACCCCTCCAACCGTCTGCCTGTTTATCTATCTCCTCTCCCACTCCATACAAAAAATCCCATCACGTGACCACGTGTACTGTGTCATGTTTATGTTTATGTTTATGTTTTGTTGTGTTTGCTATGTAATGCTTGCTAAATTGCATTCTTGTATTTCTGGAGAGCGTAGGGCGGCGCCTGAATAATCGGCTGCGGCCCGGAGGCTTGCTCCAAACTTCATTTCGTTATACTGTACTTGTACATGTGTAATGACGAATAAACTTCAACTTCAACTTCAACTTCAACTTCAAGTATGCCGTCTCATTGTTGTTGGAAATGAGGCCCAGGACAACAGTATCATCAGCAAATTTGATGATAGAGGTGGAGCTGTGTGTGGACAAACAGTCATGCGTGTAGAGAGAGTAGAGCAGGGGGCTCAGGACACAGCCCTGTGGAGCTCCCACACTCAGGGAGATGGAGGAGGAGGTGGACTGGCCTATTCTCACCACCTGAGGCCTGCCAGTGAGGAAGTCCTCAATCCAGCGGCAGAGAGAAGGATTCAGGCCGAGATCCAGGAGTTTGTAGGTTAGCTTGATGGGAACTATGGTGTTAAAGGCTGAGCTATAGTCAATAAATAGCAGTCTTACGTAGTTCCCACTTTTGCTGTCGATGTGAGTGAGGAGAGAGTGGAGGACATGAGAGATGGCATCTTCAGTCGATCTATTGGGACGATAGACAAACTGAAGAGGGTCCAAAGTGTCAGGAATGAAGGCGCAAATGGTGTTTTTAATGAGTCTCTCAAAGACCTTCATGACTATAGACGTGAGAGCCACTGGACGATAGTCATTTAGGCAAGAGGGTTTACTGTTCTTAGGGACAGGGATGATGGTGGATTTTTTGAAGGCGGTGGGGACCACAGATGTAGCGAGGGACTCATTAAAGATAGATGTAAACAACCCGGCGAGCTGATCAGCACAGGACCGCAGAACACGACCTGAAATACCATCTGGCCCGGCAGCTTTCCTGACGTCCACACGCTTGAGTGCTCTCCGAACTTCATCCTCCGGGACAGAGATCACGTGGTTGTTGCTGCTCTGAGTAATTTCCTCTAACGCGCCACTTGGCGGAGTCGCGTTGCCACGGTTACAGTCAAAGCGAGCGTAGAAAGAGTTTAACTCATTCACAAGCAACGGGTCAGCTCTGACCTCTGCAGAGGATTTAGATCCAAACGAGCAGATGGACCTCAGACCCTGCCACATGCGCCGCGAGTCGTTGAGTTGGAAATGAGACTCCACTCGGTCTTTGTAACGGAGTTTTGCGGCTTTAACTGCATGTCTGAGAGCATAACAGGACGATCTGTATTCAGTCATATTCCCTGAAAGGAGACCGGCGTTGTAAGCGGCAGTGCGTGTGTTCACTGCAGCACGGATTGAATTGTCCACCCACGGTTTCTGATTTGAGGAGGACGTTATTGTTATTGTTTGCGTCGCTTGCTCTGTAAGCGTGTTGATGAAGCAAAGCGCCACTTCTGTGAACTCGCTGACATCAGCTGAACTCGCTCGAAACATGTCCCAATCCACATCGTCTAGAGCTGCCTGAAGCGCGGTCTCTGAGTGGGGTGACCAGCGCTTAACTTCCCGCCTCACCGGGGGTTCCTGAACGAGCTTTTGTTTGTATTCGGGAGTGAGGAAAATGGCAGCATGATCCGATTTGCCAAACGCTGGAAGTGACCGCGCTTTATAGGCGTTCTTGAACGGAGAGTAGCAGTGATCCAGCTTGTTTGCTCCTTGTGTAGGACAGGAGACGTGCTGGTGAAAGTTTGGCAGGACTTTCTTTAGGTTTGCTTCGTTGAAATCGTCCGCGACAATGAATGCCGTGTCGGGGTGTTTGTTTATGGCGCCGCTGGCAACATCATGAAGGCCAGATAAAGCTGTAAGGTCCATCCGTTAGCCCAAGGACGGAATCTAACGGCCTGGTCGAAGGACTTCTGCGTGTTCGTCTTCTCAGCACTTCTGTTGGATTCACTTAATTTATGACCATCGAATTTTAAATCTGACTCCATGAATAATTTGATCTTACTCCAATTCTTTGTAACTTTGTTACATTTGTTACATTTGTAACTTAACAGCTGATCATAAGTTTAGTTGTGATTTAATTTAGATCTTTGATTTCTCTTAGTATCTCTTAATTTCAAATACTCGTTCCTCCATGGGACCCGGAGTCGCTCAGAGGATAATGCTCGCGATTATAATTACATTACCTCACGGACGCAAATTAGTCAGTTCTGATATTACAGAGGATTACAGAGTGAACTATTTTACCTTTAAGTGAGTCGCAAATGCTTACTCATAACAGAAAGTGTAATTTTAGCAATAGTCACGAAAGCTGCAACTTGTTAATAACAGTGACAGTCAGAAATCAGATTGCCCCTCATGCTTAGCGCCATGCTCCGGTCATGGGGTCCTCGGTATGAATCTGCCCTGACAGAAAGATTTACGGAAACTCCTACAAACTCCTCATGCGACACTACTTGAGTAATGATTTATGAAAAATACAGAATAAATCAAGATTAACATTTATTTTGGCCAGACAGAACTTAAAGAACATAATTAAACATGAATCCATGGTACACAACTTTCAGCATAAAATACAATTAAGTAATATGAAAATAGTTTCAAAGAGTCATATCTGGCACAATACATACAGTGTGTGTGAGTGTCTCTTATGACACTGACACAACACTGCATGGGGGCTTCTGTCTACAGAATATTCCCAAATGGCAGCCCTGCTACCCTTCCTTAAATACCCAGACCAGAACAAAGGGTTGTAACTATTTGCAACACAAACACCTAGTTTGGGGGGAGAAGATCAGATATCTTTGGAGAGACCACTCAAAAAGAGAACACAAGTCTCATATGTTTCAATCTTTCTAACCCTATCAGTGACTTCAGTGATGTTGAGACCATTTTACCAATCGCACTATGACCTTTAAAAGACACCAGACATGAAAGGGATAAAACAATAGATTCACAAGATAAATCATATGTAATATATCTGCATTCTGGGACTTGAATCAGGGGAAGGGGGAAAGGGAGGTAGAGAGGGGAGAGGGTTTTGGTCAGGCGGTGTCCTACAGTTTCTCTGTGAGATCTTCTCTTCAGATTGAGTTTTAT
The DNA here is from genome assembly GCA_018749465.1 of Paracanthobrama guichenoti. NCBI lineage: Eukaryota > Metazoa > Chordata > Actinopteri > Cypriniformes > Gobionidae > Paracanthobrama > Paracanthobrama guichenoti. The sequence goes on along the minus strand of JAGHMJ010000032.1, from coordinate 1,064,180 downwards.
TGTTTTAATGCAGGGTGTTGGATCTCAGCTTTTGTCTTAGCAGTAAAACCGGTCCTTACAGACGACCCTGGCCCCTTGGGACAAATTCATATGAGTTTCAAGGGGACATATTTGGATATTCCTGTTTCCATATTTTGGATGTTGTTTCCATAGTGTTCATGGTGCTGATCCTTGTTAACAGCACAAGTCCATGGGTGCAGGAATCAAGTAGTCACCTGAAATAACAACATTAAGACAGGCTGAACATGAAGATGAAAACACTGCAAAACACACCTCTGGCACAGTCCCTTTAGGTGTAGGCGTACTGCGCTGACTGGATGCTGTCGCAATTGGACAGGATATCTATGATCCTGTTGGTCAGGTTTGCTTCCACCTGCACTTGATTGTGATAGTTTTCAGTCTGTAGAATGACTTGTTGTCCCAAGTCTGTTGTGTCCATTAGCAGAAAGTGTCAGTGGAAAGTGTCTTTACACTTTGAGGAAAGCATCTGTGTCCTGTCCTCCCCAGGATTCTTAGGTAGCTGACCCTTTGAGAAGTCCTCAGTCACCTTCAAGCAGAAGGTTTGGTTTGCCAGGCAGGTCAGATCTCCATGGGTGAAGGAATCATTTCACTGATGAAGCTCCATTGTGTGTGAGACACCTGAACAACTTCTGAATAACCATGCAATAATTGAACACTGATGACTTTCTGGTTATTGTGAGATGGGAAAAGAGAGTTGTTGGATAAACACAAGAACATAAGAATAACAACACATGATAAACTCATGTCAGAAGTGCGAGTGGTAAATACGGTCTCATTTCTCAGGGTCAAATATTTAGTGAGGTCTCATTTGATAGCCAGATTCTTCACTACCACTGACATGGAAGTGGAATTTAAACGTGGTCTGGATGAATTACAGGAAGGGTAACAAAACATCAATATAACAAGTATATTTACCAGAAGTATGCATAATCAAAATATATCACATAATTAAACATGGAATTACACAATTTAATAATTGTTATTATAAAAGTGTCTATATCAGTTGGTTTTACTTTCAAATCATTACTGAAAGCTAATATTTCAATCAAATCACTTAGAGAATGAGATTTACAGAAACAGAGATTTAAAATCTCTATTTTAGCCTTTGCACTCATCTTCTGTGCATTTGATGTACAGGCTAAGACACACTCAATAAGGCAGGTCTGACTGAGAATTGTTTTATTAATTGATAGAAATGCCTGCACTCTGCATCTAACTCTTTTAGATATATTTTCATTGTCATTAGTGATATGTTGGAAACTAGGGGCCCTCCCAGTTTGCAACAATACCAATGACTGGGCATAATAAAGATTTTGTCCATCAATTTACTAATCAATTAATTGTCAATCAATTGATGTGTGTTGATAACCATGCACATGTTTTATGCACCTTACATGGAATACATATAGGAAGTTGACATGGCTGTAAGCCATAAACTTGTTCAACATAACTGAAAAGGAATTATGAAAATAATTGCCCTTGTCCTATATGTATGAAGGTGAATAATGTATGATAGATTTGCATTATATTAATGATTTTGCCCTGGATAGTCCTATGATCTATTCCAGGTAGAGATGTTGTGTGGTTTTTAGAGTTAAAAGTGTGTGTGTGTGTATGTTGTGTATAGGATATGGGTGGTGTCTATCCTACCATAATCTGTGCTGTATAATTTAGTTCCAGTTTTTACACTGGGAAGCCATGTAGCTATGTGTGCTGTGGGGTGTGAATGGCTTCATGAAGTATCTTCACTCCCATCTCCTATGTTAAGTTGTGTGTGTGTATCCTGGCTGATGCCGGCCAGCCCAGACCCTTGTGGAGTCTGGGTCTGAAGAGTGGCAGCCATCAGCCTGAAAGGAAAATGAACACAGAGAGAGAAACACAGTCTAATATTGGACCTTTACACAAATTTCACTAAGATAGATGGTGCTATCTTATTTTTTCTTTAATGGCCTTAGCCAGACAGTTGTTGCATATGGCTTTAATCTGTTAAGGTTTTATGCCATTATGAGAGAATTTGTTTTAGTTTACAAAGACATGGATCATCATCATGATTATGTTTCTGTAAAGGAAAAAGGTCAAGTAAACTGATTTATAATGGTCAGGTCTGACTGCTGGTGTGTAAATGCAGTCAGACCCGTTACACCTTAAGCTGTTGTTGCAGTTGTGTTTACTCAATCTGCTGTATTGTGATCATTATCACACTCAGGTCCCCTGGGAGGATCTCTTTGAATGATGCTGTTTATACAAGCCAGATCTGGGTTTAGAGCAACAGGTTCTTTGGTATTTATGGTGTCTTTCAAACTCTTGACCATTTGGATCTCTGTGGTGTGTATCCTGTGAAGTCAATGTCTGAGATTAACATAACACACAGCTTTTCATTACATTCCCGGTAAATAACTTTCCCGATCAGATCCCATCCCATCTAACGCTCCCAGTGAGGAGGTTGCTAAAACTTGCACCCCTTTGTTTGTCATTGCATCACAATGGAAAGCTCGCACCTCCTCTCTCTCCTGGGTTTGAGATTGGAATGTAAATGATTAGGTCTTGAATGAATTCAGCCTATTCAAGTTACAGCAATCAGGTTAATCATTTAACTGGGCATTGTAATTTTTCTCATTAAAGATTCTTGCACAAATGGAAGGTAAAGAAGTTCTTTCTCTTTAGGTTTTTCACTTCAGTTATCTTTCTTAACATTAGTTTCTTTAACCATCTATGTTCTCCTTCCCATCATTTCAACACTGATAGTGCTCTTGCCGTCTTGTTCCTAATGCACATCCCATCTTTCTACATTCTGATCCTTCTTCTACTCCTTCAACAATCTTTCATCCTCTAAATAATGCTGAATCATCATGAGATCAAAAGCCATTCCTAGCCATTATAATATAATTTACATTATAATCATAATATAAATCATATTATATTAAAATAGTATGAATTAAAAAATAATTTTATTTGCTGGTCTCAAGAGGGTCTCTGCTGAGTCATGTGTCCAGAATCATGTGTTATAATCTCCTGATCTTTCAGATTGGCCCTGCAGCTCCTGCTGTGCTGGCGTGATCATTGTGTGACAACAACAAGACCAAACTGAAACCAGTTATCAACTTAGATGCTGTGGACGTTCAATAAACTGCAAACGCTGAGCGCACGGGTCAAATCATTGCTCAATTTAAAGATTTTGTGACTACACAATATAGAATTGGGCACAATTTTCTTATTTTTAGATATTATCAATTGCATTCTTTGGAGAATCTATTTGCATATAAAAGAAAGGTTTGACAAAGACAGGTCTGATGAAGAAAGACAAAGTTCATCTTTGTTCTGTTAATTTTCTCAGTCTCTTTTGAGACACTAATGAAGACACAAAAGTGCAGCAATGTCTGAAATAAGACCATAGTAAAGTGCTATATTTCACAACACATTTATAATTGTGACATCAGTCCTGACTCAGTTTTGTCCACCTTCACATTTTACACACAAAGGATTGTAGTGAGATCTTTTCCAGTAAGATTTTGTTCAACGTTAACGTGGCCATTTGTTCTTTTTCTTTGCTGTGTTGTAGCAGCAAAGCAAATAAACAAATGTAATTGGACCTTTAATTTACAGCCTTCTTTTTGAGTACCTGAAATAAAATTTCTCTCTTGCTGCGTATGCAAACAAGGAGAATTTTAAAAGCAAGGGATATCATTTCTACTCTACGCTGTTGCTTTCATGTTCCTGATAAGCACTTTGGTTGTCTAATTCTCAAGCCTTCATCCAGATTTATACAGTATTCAATATATTCCCAACATTTCTAAAAGCAAAAAAAATGGACTTACCATCACAGCTGAAGAAAGAAAGGAAATCACCTCTTGCTTGTTGTAATCCCAATACTTAGCTGAAAAGACACTCGCATCCTGGAGATCACGGAGGTCCGGGTCACCATTTTGTAAGGTCCATCCGTTAGCCCAAGGACGGAATCTAACGGCCTGGTCGAAGGACTTCTGCGTGTTCGTCTTCTCAGCACTTCTGTTGGATTCACTTAATTTATGACCATCGAATTTTAAATCTGACTCCATGAATAATTTGATCTTACTCCAATTCTTTGTAACTTTGTTACATTTGTTACATTGTAACTTAACAGCTGATCATAAGTTTAGTTGTGATTTAATTTAGATCTTTGATTTCTCTTAGTATCTCTTAATTTCAAATACTCGTTCCTCCATGGGACCCGAGTCGCTCAGAGGATAATGCTCGCGATTATAATTACATTACCTCACGGACGCAAATTAGTCAGTTCTGATATTACAGAGGATTACAGAGTGAACTATTTTACCTTTAAGTGAGTCGCAAATGCTTACTCATAACAGAAAGTGTAATTTTAGCAATAGTCACAAAGCTGCAACTTGTTAATAACAGTGACACCCAGAAATCAGATTGTCCCTCATGCTTAGCGCCATGCTCCGGTCATGGGGTCCTCGGTATGAATCTGCCCTGACAGAAAGATTTACGAAACTCCTACAAACTCCTCATGACACTACTTGAGTAATGATTTATGAAAAATACAGAATAAATCAAGATTAACATTTATTTTGGCCAGACAGAACTTAAAGAACATAATTAAACATGAATCCATGGTACACAACTTTCAGCATAAAATACAATTAAGTAATATGAAAATAGTTTCAAAGAGTCATATCTGGCACAATACATACAGTGTGTGTGAGTGTCTCTTATGACACTGACACAACACTGCATGGGGGCTTCTGTCTACAGAATATTCCCAAATGGCAGCCCTGCTACCCTTCCTTAAATACCCAGACCAGAACAAAGGGTTGTAAATATGTGCAGCACAAACACCTAGTTTGGGGGAGAAGATCAGATATCTTTGGAGAGACCACTCAAAAAGAGAACACAAGTCTCATATGTTTCAATCTTTCTAACCCTATCAGTGACTTCAGTGATGTTGAGACCATTTTACCAATCGCACTATGACCTTTAAAAAGACACCAGACATGAAAGGGATAAAACAATAGATTCACAAGATAAATCATATGTAGTATATCTGCATTCTGGGACTTGAATCAGGGGGAAGGGGGAAAGGGAGGTAGAGAGGGGGAGAGGGTTTTGGTCAGGGCGGTGTCCTACAGTTTCTCTGTGAGATCTTCTCTTCAGATTGAGTTTTATTGTTTTAATGCAGGGTGTTGGATCTCAGCTTTTGTCTTAGCAGTAAAACCGGTCCTTACAAAGCCAGCCCTGTGTCTGCTTGTGGTGGAATGTAAACGGCGGTCGCGACAACCGCAGAAAACTCCCTCGGCAGATAGAATGGGCGGCAGATGATTGTTAAATGTTCCAGATGAGGCGAGCAGGACCGCGAGAGAATGGTGATGTTCCTGGGATCGCACCATTTCTTGTTGACCATGAAGCATACTCCACCGCCTTTGGATTTACCGGCCTCGGCTGTTCTGTCCATCCGAAAAACAGAGAAGTTCTCCGACGGCGTCACAGCTGTGTCCGGGACCACGGGTGTGAGCCATGTTTCGGACAAATAAAAGATGTTACATGTTCTCTCATGTCCCGTTGAAAACTTATCCTGGCTCTAAGATCGTCCATCTTATTCTCCAAGGATTGAACATTTGCTAGAAGAATGCTCGGGGAGAGGAGGGCTGTATGCCCTTTCCTCAGTCTATTCTACGGATACCAGCGCGTTTCCCACGGTGTTTCTTGATTCTTCGCCGCTGGCTCTGTCCATTGTTCAACTCGGCGTTCCGAAGGATCTCAGATGGCCACAGGGGATCGGTGAAAGTGTCCTGAAACAGTCCAGTGTAGAGGTAACCAATGTCCAAAAGAGTTTTGGTGTCATAGTAGATCAATGCAGATGATAAGTTTGTAAAAATTGAGAGTAAAAGAAAGTAAAATAGTAAATAAAAGCACAGTCTTCGCGGAGCGACCGGAACGGCGACCGAACACGGCGGCGCCATTTTTCTGCCATGTACCATGTACCCATTCTCTGATGGCTACTTCCAGCAGGATAATGCACCATGTCACAAAGCTCGAATCATTTCAAATTGGTTTCTTGAACATGATAATGAGTTCACTGTACTAAAATGGCCCCACAGTCACCAGATCTCAACCCAATAGAGCATCTCTGGGATGTGGTGGAGCAGAGCTTACGTGCCCTGGATGTGCATCCCACAAATCTCCATCAACTGCAAGATGCTATCCTATCAATATGGGCCAACATTTCTAAAGAATGCTTTCAGCACCTTGTTGAATCAGTGCCACGTAAATTAAGGCAGTTCTGAAGGCGAAAGGGGTCAAACACAGTATTAGTATGGTGTTCTAATAATCCTGACAGGTGAGTGTATATATATATACACACATGCATGTATATATTTAATAAATATTTGCAAGTATATAATGTATATATAATTTATCTTATATATAAATATATTTTTTTATAAAAATATAGCATATTTTTTCTTAAATATATACATGCATGTATAATATATAAGTCACTATAGCAGCAACCAGATTGTCAGATCAGGAGCATGTGCAAGAAAAAGGTTTATAAAGGGACTGAAGGACTCTTTAGGGCCTCAGTGCTGGAAAGGTGGATTTGTAGCAGTCTGAGAGTTAGTTGTCCTCAACCAAATAAAAACAACTTCATGTTGGTAGTTTTTGCATAAAAATGTGGTCGGATAAAAAAAAAAAATATTTGAGGTCTGATACCATTTATTAAAAACTTCTGACAGTCTCACTTCTTCACTACAGACAGGTGGTAGTCTCTAAACGAACATCTCTTCCTAAATGGGTAAGAAAAATAATAAGATTAACAACCAATTAAGCAAATTAAACCATTTCAGTAACAGGAAGTTTGTTTCATGTTCTTATTTTGTTATGTTCAATGTCATGTTTCCTGTTGTCATGTGATTCCATTGTGCCCTCATGTGATCATGTCATGTGCTTCCCTAGTCTGTGTCATGTTAGGCTTGTTCGACTTCACATACAGCGATCGCGCACCAATCGGGCGGCTGACTTGAAGCCAGTGCATGCCAGTCAGAACTTTTTTGTCCAACTTTTGTCCGCCCGAGAGCAATTCGAGAGCAGTGGCTGGTGCATTTTGTGCAGCTTCTCCAGAGTGACTGCGGCGCTGATGACGGTAACGCGGCTGTTCCATGATTGGCTCTGATGGCGACACAGCTGTTCCATGATTGGCTCCGATGGCGACAGCTGTTCCACGAATGGCTCTGATGACGGCACAGCTGTTCAGCGATTGGCTCTGATGAGCGGCGCGGCTGTCCCATGATTGGCTCCGATGACAACATGGCTGTTCCATGATTGGGTCTTATGGCGGCATGGCTGTTCCACAATTGGCTCTGATGGCGGCGCGGCTGTTCCATGACTGGCTCTGATGGCGGCCGCGGCTGTTCCACGCGATTGGCTCTGATAGCGGGCACGGCTGTTCCACGATTGGCTCTGATGAAGACCGCGGCTGTTCCACGACTGGCTCTGATGAAGACACGGCTGTTCCACGACTGGCTCTGATGGCGGCACAGCCGTTCCATGGTTGGCTCTGATGACAACATGGCTGTTCCATGATTGGGTCTTATGACGGCACGGCTGTTCCACAATTGGCTCTGATGACGGCACGGCTGTTCCACGATTGGCTCTGATGGCGGCCGCCGCGGCTGTTCCGCGATTAGCTCTGATGAAGACACGGCTGTTCCACGACTGGCTCTGATGGCGGCACAGCCGTTCCATGATTAGCTCTGATGATGACACAGTTGTTCCATGATTGGCTCTGATGGCGACACAGCTGTTCCACGACCCCAGCTCTGATGGCCGGTACAGCCGTTCCACGACTGGCTCTGATATTGACACAGCTGTTCCCACGACTCGGCTCTTATGGCGACCCAGCTGCTCCACAATTGGCCGGATTCACCACATGACAGCGATACATGTGTTTCAGGTTTATTCTAAAACCTTCAGTTCTACTAAAGCTCTCACAAATCTGTATTTTATAGCGGTGAAACCTCTTTTTCATGTAGTTGTGATGTTATATTGTCATGTTTATCAAAATAAAACTGATTAAAACGTAGACCCCCACTTCACTGATAGTGTGAAGCTTATGTTGAACTTCATTCTTGTACAAACACACAATGGTTCTCAGTTAAATTTTGTCATTGGTTCATTGTCTTGATTGTTCACAGGTGTGTCTTGTTAGTCATTAATCTCTGTGTATTTAAGCCCTCATGTTTGCCATGTGTATTTGTTTAGTTTTGTTTCCTGTCACTACTGTTGGTGAGTTCAAGTCAAGTCTCTGTTTGTTTTGGTCACTTGGAAATAAACTGCACATGGGTTCAACTGAAACTTGCTTCCAGTAGACCAATACTAGACCATGCAGTAAAATGGACCCAGCAGTACAGATTTTTGTTTTTCATGGATTATTTGCCCAGGCACGAGATTCAACAAAAAGATGTTTTCATTTTGGATTGGACCATGATCTTGCTGAACTCATGCCCTCGGTTGCAGAACACCCTTGCACACTGTGTCAGTATATTGACTTTGTTTCTATGTGGTTCAAGTTTCATGGTGGGAGTCAGTGAGGGCTCCGGCCCGTGGCCGCACCACCATGGATTCCTGAACTTCCAGGTCCCGCCATGCTCCCAGGCCCGCCTCTGCCTTGCCAGGGTCCATGCCCACCATCCCTCCCTCCCCCAAGACTGCCCACCTAGACTTTTGTTTGTTTTGTTGGGCGTCAGAAGCCGCCCAGAGTAGAGAATCCATAATGTTTGTGTTTTGGTTTTGATTCATGTGTAATGATCTTAAATGTTTTTAAATTTTGTCATGCAATTTCCATTGTGCCCTCATGTGACCATGTCATGTGCTTCCAAAGTCTCTTGTGTCATGTTAGGTGTTGATGTTGGCTTTGGCTGGATACAACCGATTGGTGAGTATCCACTTTCAGGTGGGGAAGCTGCAAGCGGAAATGTGAAGCTGGACACTTTCTGCTTCCCGTAGTGGCGCTCGTACTGTGTTTGCATACTTTATCACAGCTGAAGTGAAATAAATGCAATACACAGATGTTTCAGAAGACATTTTCAATCATTACTTTAATGTGCTGCTTAATACAGCACCATCAATGAAGTGGGGTGTTTATCAGTTTTTATTTTGATAAACATGACAAAAGACATTGTGACTACATGAAGAGGCATTAGTGGAACTGAAGGTTTTAGAAAAAACAAACACCACGTGGCTGCTGTCATGTAGTGAATCTGTTGTCATTCGTGAACAGCTGTTGTCATCAGAGCCAATCATGCATCACCCCCTTACATGGGACCCTGCTCCACGGGATTGTTGCCCTGTATGCTTAAACTCTGGCTGATCCAAAACAGAGCAGCTCAAGCTCATTACTAAAACCAGGAAGTATGACCATATTAGCCAGTTTGGCCAACACTGCACTGGCTCCTATTAAATGTTGCATGCATTTTAAAATCTTACTAGTCACTCAAACCACTTTTTCTTCCTGGGTTAGCCCAGGAAGAGATCTGATAAACTCAGTGACTGTTAGATCATCAGCATATTTCACAGGAAGGAGGCAGATGTGAATCAAGCTGTTTATGCAGATGTCAGAGAGGAACACCATTCCAGAGGGAAGGCATGCATCTGCACCTACAGGAGAGGAATAACGGTCCACGCCAGCAGGTGGTGGTAGCATTCACCACTCAAGAACTGGAACTGCTGATATATACAACCATAGCAAGCGGGGCCTGATTCATTTTGATAACTCAGTCTTCACTTTCTTTATTCCAGATGGCATATCATTCATGGAAAAATGCTGCTGCTTAAACTTCAGGTATTTGCAACATGCATGTTGCTATGGCTTATCACGGTATTGGCAACATGCTTGTTGCTGTAGCTTATCAGATTATTAGCAACATGCTTGTTGCTGCTGGCTTTATCACGGGTATTGGCAACATGCTTGTTGCTATGGCTTATGTGGGTACTGGCAACATGCTTGTTGTTTGGCTTATGCAGGTAGTGGCAATATACTAGTTTGGGTCATCTGGGTAAGGACAACATGCTTGTTTTTGATATCTTTTCTTTATTGTATATACTGCTAAATATAACTTACTCATCATCATATATTGTTTAATACTGCCTATCCACGTTAAATTTGACATTGCTAACTTTTAATCTAAATCAATATCACAATGTCAGCTTTAACTTGCCATCTCTGCACCGGGTCTCCTGTTTTCTGAGTTCATTAAACAACTGTGGTGAGTTGGATTAGTAAATAGACTCCATCAAACAACTTTGGTAAATTGGATTAATCAACAAATCACGGTAAGCCATTTCTTCTTCTCCCGTCATTGTCACTTGCACCGCATGTTTAGGCGTGTTTAGTGTATCTGTCTCCGTTGGCGAACAGGACTTCACATGTGATAAATGTAAAGGAGATAGTCAGGCTGACGGAGAAGATTTCAGAATTAGAGATAGCATCCAGACTTTATTTGAGAGTGGTGAGAATGTAAACGGCTTTAGGCGGCTTCTTTGGATGCGACTAGAGAACGCTAGGTAGCGGTGAGGCGGCATAGTGCGTGGATAAAAAAAACACTCTTCCGTTCCACGATTAGAGACATCAAACAGGTTCTCCCCACTCAGTGGCGCACCCACTGAGAATCCTGTTGAAAAGTGCCTAGTTATTGGCGATTCTATTACAGGGCGTGAAAATGAATCGCCCGACCACCATAATCACATGTTTACCGGGAGCCAGGCGCCTGACATCAAAGCAAATTTAAAAAAGTGCTGGCTAAAGCTGATGGTAAATTCTCTAAGATTATTATTCCCGGCGGCACTAACAATGTTCGACTTGACAGTCGGAGATCACCAAAATTAACATTAAAGAGGTGTGTGAACTCACAAGTACAATGTCATGTAAGTTTTTGTCCTGGTCCCCTCCCGTTAAAAAGGACTGATGAGATACTCAGCAGACTATCATCACTCCAATGGCTGGTTTGTCTGAGTGGTGTCAGCAAAAATAACATATGGGTTCATGGACAATTGGAAAAGCTTTTGGGGCAGACCTGATCTGTTGAAGAAGGATGGCATCCATCCCTCCTGGAATGAGTGCGCTCTTCTCTCTAGTAATTGGCACATGGTCTTAGAGCTAAACCTTGACTAACTGGGGCCCAGGTCAGGAAAGCAGACAAACTGGCTAAACCGACAGTCCTACTGCTGTCTCCACGTCCACCAGAATCAGATAAATCCCAACACATAGAGACTCTTTCACCTAGATATTATCACATAGAGCGCTGTGTTTGTTCCCCCCAAATTAGTAAATACAAAAAAACCATCAAAACCATTCCAACAGTAAAAGCGTAATTGATGTCCAACAAATAAACAACAGATATAATACAGATGAACAAATGATAAAAGCTCGGGTTGCTGAATACTTGATCCCTTTCCCCAGCACTTATTGTTAATGATATGATTACACATAATAATCTAGATGTGCTGTATTTGACCGAAACCTGGCTAAAACCTGGCGACTACATTACTTTAAATGAGTCCACCCCAAGATTATTATTATAAAAACACGAGCTGCGTCTGAAAGGTAAAGGTTGCTGTAATTTATAATAATATCTTCAGTATTACTCAGGCGTCTAGTTTCAAATATAATTCATTTGAAGTCTTGGTGCTTTATGTAGCGTTATGTAGTGTAATTGATAAATCCCGTTTGACACATTTGTGTTGGCTACTGTATACAGGCCACAATACAGACTTTATTAAAGAATTTGCTGATTTTCTATCAGAGTTAGTACTGGCTGCAGATAAAGCACTAATTGTTGTTGGTTTTAATATCCATGTAGACAATGAAAAAGAGCGCGCGTGGGATTGGCATTTGAGAGACATTCCCTAAACTCTATATTGAGCAAAACGACATATTATGGGACCACTCATACAGCAGTAATCGCATACTTTAGACCCTAATACTGTCACATGGTATAAATGTTGATGCCATTGAAATTCTGCAGCAGGCGACGGCGTCTCAGGCTGCATGGCACACCAATTAATACTCGTTACATCACAAGAAGAGAGATAAGCATCCTACGCTAATGTTAGTCTCTCCTGATTATCCGAGGTTTACTGCGGTCAGCTGGTCAGACCTGCGCCTGGGGCGGCTGACCAACGCATCCCACAAGTGTCACTGCAGAGAGCGTGTGAATTAAACTCTCTCCCTGTAAATGCACGCCTCAACCACGACATCCTCATTACAAGCGTATCTCTGGCATAGCGACTCCAATCTTTCAAGTATCTGTTGCCTACTATGACTTAAGACCTGCAAGATTACCAGAATTATCATACATTGTTCATCGGCCAGAGAAGAACTGGCACTTGATTGAGAACCTGTGGTTTCTCCCAAGTTTTTCTCTCCATTCTGGCCCTGGAGGGATTTGGTTCCTTGCCACTGTCACCTTGCTCAGTTGGGGACACCCAAGTTTCAACTATGTTACAGATCTGCCTGCATTGACACTGATAAAATTAGCCAGACAACACTTTTCTCCCAGAGCAGCTGTACAGCCAAATCAAATTCTGTTGCATTATTTTCCTGTTAACACTGTGAAGCTGCTTTGGAAACAATTGGACAAAAAGGTGATTTGATGCTTACCAACGCTATTATTGGCAGCATGCTTGTAGCTTTCATTAGTTGTGATTGGGGATAATCAGCATTGGTTTTGAGGAGTTTATCACTGCGCTCATCCATGATGTGCAGGGAGTTCTTTTGAGAACAAGAACCATGCTACTATAAGCTAAGCTATATACTAATTGTACGATCCATCTTTTGATAAGCGGTCCTGACAGAAGTGCGTTTTTAGACTAAGGTTGAGGGTAATCCCTGTCACCAGTTTGAGAGTGTTCCACAGAGTGGACAGGGGAGGTTATGGACAGACCACTTGACTCCTTTATGACAGAGGGGACGAGGTCTGCTCATGTGCCAGGACTCTTAGTCAGCCCATTGCCAAAATAAAATCTTGAGTGGGGTTTGGGTTAGTAGTGGCCAATAAAGCAAACTGAGAAGTCATGAGAGCCAACGGTGTTGAAACCAATACCAAAGAGACACTGATGTTGAGTTTCAAGAAGTTTATTAAGACCACTAAAGTCACATGACCAGGGTAAGTTCTCCACTAGACACCACAGTTTGTCCACTAGAGATTGTCTTGACATCAGCATCTCTTCCTGTAAGAGAAGTGGTAGAATCGTGAAGGCATTTAAAAACCTAAAGTCTCACGGTTCCTGCAGTCAGTTTACAGCAAGCACTCACTTTCCTAGCGCAGCTTTGCTCACAGGAGCCAGAAGAGGGATGGCACACGCTGTACTACAGTGGATGAAGATCTAACAGAGGGGAAAAGGGTTAAGCCACAGAAATCACTATAAAGACTAATATCAAGGAGTTCAGGTAAGGCTGCGGAGCATACGGTTTCCTGCAGAGGAGCCAGTGATGCTGGATCCACAAATGTGAACATCTTCACAACAAAGCGCTTGTAGTGGGTTGGGAACTGAAGACCAGAAGATCCAGCCACCGGAACCAATGTGGTCAGGTAACGGTCATCCTGGTAAGGGCAGCTGAGCGGCAAAGAGGCAGTCAGAAATGCCTTTGTTTGCTAGATGGATAAAGACCAAGCCTTACTCACCCATCGACAGAAGGTCCCACTGGGAGGCCAGGCTGGTGGACTGGGGTTGATGTCGCCAAGCAAGCGCCCCAGCATCAGGACAATGTTGGGGTCAGTCCTCTCCAAAATGCGCACCTCAGCATACACAGGCTCCCGCAGGACACGTGACCGGATAATCAGCGTCAGCGTATTGAGCCATGCCTCGATCCCCTGAGGAAAGAACACTGCGTTTAACCAGAAACTGTTGCAACCTGGAGTTTTAGAAAATCATCCATACTTAGAACAGACACTCACCTTCTGCACAGCCTTTGGTGACACATTGACCGCTGGCCAGTCTAAAGTTTCTCCACCCTGAGGGGGTCAGGAGCAGCTACTGGTGGAGGTGCAGGAACAGGGTTGACCTCCACAACCAGGCTTCCACAGAAGTAGCAGAGTACCTACACTGGAAGAAGCCTGGACAACAAACAGTGAGCTTGTAGCATTTGTCAAGGACTAACAAATACGCTAAAGCATAAAGTCACCTACTCAAAATGGCTGTCCTTGTGATGGAACCAAGTGGTCCGACACCCACTTCATATGAGAGACCATTCGGTTTTTCATACACCACATATCCACTGTCCTCCTGCAAATAGTAACTGTTGGCATCCAGTCCATTCCAAGCCATGCAGAACAGAACCACAAGCAGCTACTCACCATCATGCTCGTGCCACATGCAGTGACAGGAACTGGTATATAGCAAAGGAAGGTGTGGATCCCACAGGACTGCAAGGTGGGTCGTTTCCACCCAGGAGACGGACTGAATCCAGGCTCAATCGAGGCAGAGTAACATCTTTAGCCACCACTACCACAAACTGACCATCTCTTATACACTGGACAGTCACTGGAGCAAGGTACAAGAGCAGGTTATTGCCGAGGAGCAGTTTAACATGAACCCCTTTACATTGACTCAACACTCTTACCTGCCTTCCCATAGTAACACTGCTGTCCGTTAAAGCAGCAGTTGAGAGTTCCACACTCAGCACCACTGATACCAGGTGGGCCACATTGGATCTGCTCAGAATCAGCTACAACACATTTGTCAAGGGGCTCTTCCTGCACCACTGGCTGCTTAGGTTGAACCTTCTGAGGAAACTGCTGACTAGCTTGCTGTTGAACCTGCTGAGAAACTGCTGACTAGCCTGCTGTTGAACCCGTTGAGGAAACTGCTGACTAGCTTGGTTGAACCTGCTGACTAGCCTGCTGTTGAACCCGCTGAGAAACTGCTGACTAGCTTGCTGTTGAACCCGCTGAGAAACTGCTGACTAGCTTGCTGTTGAACCTGCTGAGAAACTGCTGACTAGCTTGCTGTTGAACCCGCTGAGAACTGCTGACTAGCTTGCTGTTGAACCAGCGGGTCAGTTTTCTGTAACATCAGAGCTTGAGGATTCTGGGGCAGATTACTCCACTGTGGAACAGCATGACAGAAAGCACAAACCACACACAAAGTGCCAGAGATTGCGCTGCACACCAACTTCCTGCCATTGTTCAACAGCTAGTCACACTGTTGAGATGCTGCCCTTTGGTCTTTTGTATTCTACAGATTTTGGCTAATTAACGATAATCCCTCCCTCTTCATTAACAGTCATGATTCTCAGACTTGCCCCAATGGGAGCTTCCGCTACCAGAAGATTCTCATTGGTTCTCAAAATTATACGCATGTGATTTTCTTGATTCCAGTTGGTCAGATTTGTCATATTGAAGACAAATAAAAGGTTCATGCTCAGGTTTGGAGCTTGCCCAAAGTACTTTAGGTAAGATGTTTGGTGCATTCTGCTTTGCTTGTAGACATGCTGAAATATTAACTAGCATTATATGCCTGGTTTAAAACAATCTAAAAGCAAGTAAAATCAAATAATTCTGACATAATAATATTCTCGTTAAATTCTGTGAGGTAATACAGCCCAAATACACAAAAAAATAGCAGAAATAGACTTCATGCAATCAGACACCTAAAAGTTATTTGTAAAGCAATTTAAGAGCATGTGGGATAAAGAAAGTTCATGTCTTTTGTTTTGCTCCTGGGCACTTTGCAAATTTCCTAGTAGATAACTGTGTGTTGGAGCCACAGACAGGAAGCAGTGCAGTGGTGATGAATTGCCCTGGTAGTTAGTTTAAATGTTACGTAAAGGTGGCCGTCAGAGAATACCTCTTATCCGGCTGCAACGTTTTTAGACCCTCCCTAACTCATCAGAGAGACCTTTAGGTAATCCACCCCATACTGGGCTAGCGTCCTCCAGAACTGCCGCATAAAAGTCAAATATATTTGTCTTAAAACATCCCAATGGAGACCCGCTTTTTTAGCAACACAAAGATAGTATATTCTAGGATCGTACTTTTGTAATCATGTACTTAATGTGAACGTCCATGATCGGAAGAGATATGAACTCCAAGCAGTTTAAAGGTGGAAACTCTACTAATTACATGTCC
>JAGHMJ010000032.1:1009574-1041425 GCA_018749465.1 Paracanthobrama guichenoti | reverse complement strand
CTGTATGTATTGTGCCAGATATGACTCTTTGAAACTATTTTCATATTACTTAATTGTATTTTATGCTGAAAGTTGTGTACCATGGATTCATGTTTAATTATGTTCTTTAAGTTCTGTCTGGCCAAAATAAATGTTAATCTTGATTTATTCTGTATTTTTCATAAATCATTACTCAAGTAGTGTCGCATGAGGAGTTGTAGGAGTTTCCGTAAATCTTTCTGTCAGGCAGATTCATACCGAGGACCCCATGACCGGAGCATGGCGCTAAGCATGAGGGACAATCTGATTTCTGGGTGTCACTGTTATTATCAAGTTACAGCTCTCGTGACTATTGCTAAAATTACACTTTCTGTTATGAGTAAGCATTTGCGACTCACTTAAAGGTAAAATAGTTCACTCTGTAATCCTCTGTAATCTCAGAACTGACTAATTTGCGTCCGTGAGGTAATGTAATTATAATCGCGAGCATTATCCTCTGAGCGACTCCGGTCCCATGGAGGAACGAGTATTTGAAATTAAGAGATACTAAGAGAAATCAAAGATCTAAATTAAATCACAACTAAACTTATGATCAGCTGTTAAGTTACAAATATAACAAATGTAACAAAGTTACAAAGAATTGAGTAAGATCAAATTATTCATGGAGTCAGATTTAAAATTCGATGGTCATAAATTAAGTGAATCCAACAGAAGTGCTGAGAAGGCGGTAACACGCAGAAGTCCTTCGACCAGGCCGTTAGATTCCGTCCTTGGGCTAACGGATGGACCTTACAAAATGGTGACCCGACGTGATCTCCAGGATGCGAGTGTCTTTTCAGCGAAGTATTGGGATTACAACAAGCAAGAGGTGATTTCCTTCTCTTTCTTCAGCTGTGATGGTAAGTCCATTTTTTTGCTTTTAGAAATGTTGGGAATATATTAAATACTGTATAAATCCGATGAAGGCTTGAGAATTAGACAACCAAAGTGCTTATCAGGAACATGAAAGCAACAGCGTAGAGTAGAAATGATATCCCTTGCTTTAAAATTCTCCTTGTTTGCATACGCAGCAAGAGAGGAAATTTTATTTCGGTACTCAAAAGAAGGCTGTAAATTAAAGGTCCAATTACATTTGTTTATTTGCTTTGCTGCTACAACACAGCAAAGAAAAAGAACAAATGGCCACGTTAACGTGTGAACAAAATCTTACTGGAAAAGATCTCACTACAATCCTTTGTGTGTAAAATGTGAAGGTGGACAAAACTGAGTCAGGACTGATGTCACAATTATAAATGTGTTGTGAAATATAGCACTTTACTATGGTCTTATTTCAGACATTGCTGCACTTTTTGTGTCTTCATTAGTGTCTCAAAAGAGACTGAGAAAATTAACAGAACAAAGATGAACTTTGTCTTTCTTCATCAGACCTGTCTTTGTCAAACCTTTCTTTTATATGCAAATAGATTCTCCAAAGAATGCAATTGATAATATCTAAAAATAAGAAAATTGTGCCCAATTCTATATTGTGTAGTCACAAAATCTTTAAATTGAGCAATGATTTGACCCGCGCGCTCAGCGTTTGCAGTTTATTGAACGTCCACAGCATCTAAGTTGATGACTGGTTTCCAGTTTGGTCTTGTTGCTGTCACACAATGATCCCGCCAGCACAGCAGGAGCTGCAGGGCCAATCTGAAAGATCAGTGAGATTATAACAAATGGTTCTGGACAAATGGCTCAGCAGAGACCCTCTTGAGACCAGCAAATAAAATTATTTTTTAATTCATACTATTTTAATATAATATGATTTATATTATGATTATAATGTAAATTATATTGTAATGGCTAGGAATGGCTTTTGATCTCATGATGATTCAGCATTATTTAGAGGATGAAAGATTGTTGAAGGAGTAGAAGAAGGATCAGAATGTAGAAAGATGGGATGTGCATTAGGAACAAGACGGCAAGAGCACTATCAGTGTTGAAATGATGGGAAGGAGAACATAGATGGTTAAAGAAACTAATGTTAAGAAAGAAAACTGAAGTGAAAAACCTAAAGAGAAAGAACTTCTTTACCTTCTATTTGTGCAAGAATCTTTAATGAGAAAAATTACAATGCCCAGTTAAATGATTAACCTGATTGCTGTAACTTGAATAGGCTGAATTCATTCAAGACCTAATCATTTACATTCCAATCTCAAACCCAGGGAGAGAGAGGAGGTGCGAGCTTTCCATTGTGATGCAATGACAAACAAAGGGGTGCAAGTTTTAGCAACCTCCTCACTGGGAGCGTTAGATGGGATGGGATCTGATCGGGAAAGTTATTTACCGGGAATGTAATGAAAAGCTGTGTGTTATGTTAATCTCAGACATTGACTTCACAGGATACACACCACAGAGATCCAAATGGTCAAGAGTTCGAAAGACACCATAAATACCAAAGAACCTGTTGCTCTAAACCCAGATCTGGCTTGTATAAACAGCATCATTCAAAGAGATCCCCAGGGGACCTGAGTGTGATAATGATCACAATACAGCAGATTGAGTAAACACAACTGCAACAACAGCTTAGGTGTAACGGGTCTGACTGCATTTACACACCAGCAGTCAGATCTGACCATTATAAATCAGTTTATATGACCTTTTCCTTTACAGAAACATAATCATGATGATGATCCATGTCTTTGTAAACTAAAACAAATTCTCTCATAATGGCATAAAACCTTAACAGGTTAAAGCCATATGCAACAACTGTCTGGCTAAGGCCATTAAAGAAAAAATAAGATAGCACCATCTATCTTAGTGAAATTTGTGTAAAGGTCCAATATTAGACTGTGTTTCTCTCTCTGTGTTCGTTTTCCTTTCAGGCTGATGGCTGCCACTCTTCAGACCCAGACTCCACAAGGGTCTGGGCTGGCGGCATAAGCCAACATACACACACACAACTTAACATAGGAGATGGGAGTGAAGATACTTCATGAAGCCATTCACACCCCACAGCACACATAGCTACATGGCTTCCCAGTGTAAAAACTGGAACTAAATTATACAACACAGATTATGGTAGGATAGACACCACCCATCTCCTATACACAACATACACACACACACACTTTTAACTCTAAAACCACACAACATCTCTACCTGGAATAGATCATAGGACTATCCAGGGCAAAATCATTAATATAATGCAAATCTATCATACATTATTCACCTTCATACATATAGGACAAGGGCAATTATTTTCATAATTCCTTTTCAGTTAGGTTGAACAAGTTTATGGCTTACAGCCATGTCAACTTCCTATATGTATTCCATGTAAGGTGCATAAAACATGTGCATGGCTATCAACACACATCAATTGATTGACAATTAATTGATTAGTAAATTGATGGACAAAATCTTTATTATGCCCAGTCATTGGTATTGTTGCAAACTGGGAGGGCCCCTAGTTTCCAACATATCACTAATGACAATGAAAATATATCTAAAAGAGTTAGATGCAGAGTGCAGGCATTTCTATCAATTAATAAAACAATTCTCAGTCAGACCTGCCTTATTGAGTGTGTCTTAGCCTGTACATCAAATGCACAGAAGATGAGTGCAAAGGCTAAAATAGAGATTTTAAATCTCTGTTTCTGTAAATCTCATCCTCTAAGTGATTTGATTGAAATATTAGCTTTCAGTAATGATTTGAAAGTAAAACCAACTGATATAGACACTTTTATAATAACAATTATTAAATTGTGTAATTCCATGTTTAATTATGTGATATATTTTGATTATGCATACTTCTGGTAAATATACTTGTTATATTGATGTTTTGTTACCCTTCCTGTAATTCATCCAGACCACGTTTAAATTCCACTTCCATGTCAGTGGTAGTGAAGAATCTGGCTATCAAATGAGACCTCACTAAATATTTGACCCTGAGAAATGAGACCGTATTTACCACTCGCACTTCTGACATGAGTTTATCATGTGTTGTTATTCTTATGTTCTTGTGTTTATCCAACAACTCTCTTTTCCCATCTCACAATAACCAGAAAGTCATCAGTGTTCAATTATTGCATGGTTATTCAGAAGTTGTTCAGGTGTCTCACACACAATGGAGCTTCATCAGTGAAACCATTCCTTCACCCGTGGAGATCTGACCTGCCTGGCAAACCAAACCTTCTGCTTGAAGGTGACCAAGGACTTCTCAAAGGTCAGCTACCTAAGAATCCTGGGGAGGACAGGACACAGATGCTTCCTCAAAGTGTAAAGACACTTTCCACTGACACGTTCTGCTCATGCTGATGGACACAACAGACTTGGGACAACAAGTCATTCTACAGACTGAAAACTATCACAATCAAGTGCTGGTGGAAGCAAACCTGACCAACAGGATCATAGATATCCTGTCCAATTGCGCAGTACGCCTACACCTAAAGGGACTGTGCCAGAGGTGTGTTTTGCAGTGTTTTCATCTTCATGTTCAGCCTGTCTTAATGTTGCTATTTCAGGTGACTACTTGATTCCTGCACCCATGGACTTGTGCTGTTAACAAGGATCAGCACCATGAACACTACGGAAACAACATCCAAAATATGGAAACAGGGAATATCCAAATATGTCCCCTTGGAAACTCATATGAATTTGTCCCAAGGGGCCAGGGTCGTCTGTAAGGACCGGTTTTACTGCTAAGACAAAAGCTGAGATCCAACACCCTGCATTAAAACAATAAAACTCAATCTGAAGAGAAGATCTCACAGAGAAACTGTAGGACACCGCCCCTGACCAAACCCTCTCCCCTCTCTACCTCCCTTTCCCCCTTCCCCCTGATTCAAGTCCCAGAATGCAGATATACTACATATGATTTATCTTGTGAATCTATTGTTTTATCCCTTTCATGTCTGGTGTCTTTTAAAGGTCATAGTGCGATTGGTAAAATGGTCTCAACATCACTGAAGTCACTGATAGGGTTAGAAAGATTGAAACATATGAGACTTGTGTTCTCTTTTTGAGTGGTCTCTCCAAAGATATCTGATCTTCTCCCCCCAAACTAGGTGTTTGTGTTGCAAATAGTTACAACCCTTTGTTCTGGTCTGGGTATTTAAGGAAGGGTAGCAGGGCTGCCATTTGGGAACATTCTGTAGACAGAAGCCCCATGCAGTGTTGTGTCAGTGTCATAAGAGACACTCACACACGCTGTATGTATTGTGCCAGATATGACTCTTTGAAACTATTTTATATTACTTAATTGTATTTTATGCTGAAAGTTGTGTACCATGGATTCATGTTTAATTATGTTCTTTAAGTTCTGTCTGGCCAAAATAAATGTTAATCTTGATTTATTCTGTATTTTTCATAAATCATTACTCAAGTAGTGTCGCATGAGGAGTTGTAGGAGTTTCCGTAAATCTTTCTGTCAGGGCAGATTCATACCGAGGACCCCATGACCGGAGCATGGCGCTAAGCATGAGGGACAATCTGATTTCTGGGTGTCACTGTTATTATCAAGTTACAGCTCTCGTGACTATTGCTAAAATTACACTTTCTGTTATGAGTAAGCATTTGCGACTCACTTAAAGGTAAAATAGTTCACTCTGTAATCCTCTGTAATCTCAGAACTGACTAATTTGCGTCCGTGAGGTAATGTAATTATAATCGCGAGCATTATCCTCTGAGCGACTCCGGGTCCCATGGAGGAACGAGTATTTGAAATTAAGAGATACTAAGAGAAATCAAAGATCTAAATTAAATCACAACTAAACTTATGATCAGCTGTTAAGTTACAAATATAACAAATGTAACAAAGTTACAAAGAATTGGAGTAAAATCAAATTATTCATGGAGTCAGATTTAAAATCCAAAAGTGAATCCAACAGAAGTGCTGAGAAGGCGAACACGCAGAAGTCCTTCGACCAGGCCGTTAGATTCCGTCCTTGGGCTAACGGATGGACCTTACAACATCTAGATTATTATCTGTAATCATATCATTAACAATAAGTGCTTTTGGGGAAAGGGATCAAGTATTCAGCAACCCGAGCTTTATCATTTGTTCATCTGTATTATATCTGTTGTTTATTTGTTGGACATCAATTACGTTTTTACTGTTGAATGGTTTTGATGGTTTTTTTGTATTTACTAATTCGGGGGAACAAACACAGTCTCTATGTGATAATATCTAGGTGAAAGAGTCTCTATGTGTTGGGATTTATCTGATTCTGGTGACGTGAGACAGCTAGCAGACGGTCGGTTTAGCCAGTTTGTCTGCTTCCTGACCTGGGCCCCAGTTAGTCAAGGTTTAGCTCTAAGACCATGTGCCAAATTACTAGAGAGAAGAGCGGCACCACTCCAGGAGGGATGGATGCCATCCTTCTTCAACAGATCAGGTCTGCCCCAAAAGCTTTTCCAATTGTCCATGAACCCTATGTTATTTTGCGGACACCACTCAGACAACCAGCCATTGAGTGATGATAGTCTGCTAAGTATCTCATCAGTCCTTTTAACGGGGAGGGGACCAGGACAAAAAACTTTACATGACATTGTACTTGTGAGTTCACACACCTCTTTAATGTTAATTTTGGTGATCTCCGACTGCCAAGTCGAACATTGTTAGTGCCGCGGAATAATAATCTTAGAGAATTTACGACTAGCTTTAGCCAGCACTTTTAAATTTGCTTTGATGTCAGGCGCTCTGGCTCCCGGTAAACATGTGACTATGGTGGCCGGGCGATCTATTTTCACGCCGTGTAATAGAATCGCCAATAACTAGGCACTTTCAACAGGATTCTCAGTGGGTGCGTCACTGAGTGGGGAGAACCTGTTTGATGTTCTAATCGAACGGAAGAGTGTTTTTTTTTATCCACGACTATGCCGTCTCACCGCTACCTAGTTGCCCTAGTCGCATCCAAAGAAGCGCCTAAAGCTGTTACATTCTCACTACTCTCAAATAAAGTCTGGATGCGTGTCTCTAATTCGAAATCTTCTCCGTCAGCCTGACTATCTCCTTACATTTATCACATGTGAAGCCCTGTTCGCCAACGGAGACAGATACACTAAACACGAAACATGCGGTGCAAGTGACAATGACGGAGAAGAAGAAATGGCTTACCGTATTTGTTGATTAATCCAACTTACCAAAGTTGTTTGATGGAGACTATTTACTAATCCAACTCACCACAGTTGTTTAATGAACTCAGAAAACAGGAGACCCGGGTGCAGAGATGGCAAGTTAAAGCTAACATTGTGATATTGATTTAGATTAAAAGCTAGCAATGTCAAATTTAACGTGATAGGCAGTATTAAACAATATATGATGATGAGTAAGTTATATTTAGCAGTATATACAACAAAGAAAAGATATCAAAAAACAAGCATGTTGTCCTTACCCAGATGACCTAAACTAGTATATTGCCACTACCTGCATAAGCCAAAACAACAAGCATGTTGCCAGTACCCACATAAGCCATAGCAACAAGCATGTTGCCAATACCCGTGATAAGCCATAGCAACAAGCATGTCGCCAATACCCGCATAAGCCATAGCAACAAGCATGTTGCCAATACCCGTGATAAGCCATAGCAACATGCATGTTGCAAATACCTGAAGCTTAAGCAGCAGCATTTTCCATGAATGATATGCCATCTGGAATAAAGAAAGTGAAGACTGAGTTATCAAAATGAATCAGGCCCTGCTTGCTTATGGTTGTATATCAGCAGTTCCAGTTCTTGAGTGGTGAATGCTACCACCACCTGCTGGCGTGGACCGTTATTCCGCCTCCTGTAGGTGCAGATGTGCATGCCTGTTTTCTGTAGTCTTGTGGTAAACCTTCATCCGCAAGCTGTCTTTAATAATCTTTACTCAAAATGTGAAGATGTCTTCCCCTCTGGAATGGTGTTCCTTCTCTGACATCTGCATAAACAGCTTGGATTCACATCTGCCTCCTTCCTGTGAAATATGCTGATGATCTAACAGTCACTGAGCTTCTAATGGGATCTCTTCCTGGGCTAACCCAGAAGGCCTTGGATTCAGTGGCGGAATGGGGACAATGAATGGAACTAAGACAGTGGACATGGTCATCAGTGCTAGAATGAGGAAACATTCCCTGTCCGTCATCTCTTGTTCTTTCAGGACATGTAATTAGTAGAGTTTCCACCTTTTAAACTGCTTGGAGTTCATATCTCTTCCGATCATGGACGTTCACATTAAGTACATGATTACAAAAGTACGTCCTAGAATATACTATCTTTGTGTTGCTAAAAAGCGGGTCTCCATTGGGATGTTTTAAGACAAATATATTTGACTTTTATGCGGCCAGTTCTGGAGGACGCTAGCCCAGTATGGGGTGGATTACCTAAAGGTCTCTCTGATGAGTTAGGGAGGGTTCAAAACGTTGCAGCCGGATAAGAGGTATTCTGACGAAGCCACCTTACGACATTTACTAAATTAACTAAGGGCAATTCATCACCACTGCACTGCTTCCTGTCTGTGGCTCCAACACACAGTTATCTACTAGGAAATTTGCAAAAGTGCCCAGGAGTAAAACAAAAGACATGAACTTTCTTTATCCCACATGCTCTTAAATTGCTTTACAAATAACTTTTAGGTGTCTGATTGCATGAAGTCTATTTCTGCTATTTTTTTCTGTGTATTTGGGCTGTATTACCTCACAGAATTTAACGAGAATATTATTATGTCAGAATTATTTGATTTTACTTGCTTTTTAGATTGTTTTAAACCAGGCATATAATGCTAGTTAATATTTCAGCATGTCTACAAGCAAAGCAGAATGCACCAAACATCTTACCCAAAGTACTTTGGGCAAGCTCCAAACCTGAGCATGAACCTTTTTATTTGTCTTCAATATGACAAATCTGACCAACTGGAATCAAGAAAATCACATGCGTATAATTTTGAGAACCAATGAGAATCTTCTGGTAGCGGAAGCTCCCATTGGGGCAAGTCTGGAGAATCATGACTGTTAATGAAGAGGAGGGATTATCGTTAATTAGCCAAAATCTGTAGAATACAAAAAGACCAAAGGGCAGCATCTCAACAGTGTGACTAGCTGTTGAACAATGGCAGGAAGTTGGTGTGCAGCGCAATCTCTGGCACTTTGTGTGTGGTTTTGTGCTTTCTGTCATGCTGTTCCACAGTGGAGTAATCTGCCCCAGAATCCTCAAGCTCTGATGTTACAGAAAACTGACCCGCGGGTTCAACAGCAAGCTAGTCAGCAGTTTCTCAGCGGGTTCAACAGCAAGCTAGTCAGCAGTTTCCTCAGCAGGTTCAACAGCAAGCTAGTCAGCAGTTTCCTCAGCGGGTTCAACAGCAAGCTAGTCAGCAGTTTCCTCAGCGGGTTCAACAGCAGGCTAGTCAGCAGGTTCAACCGCAAGCTAGTCAGCAGTTTCCTCAACGGGTTCAACAGCAGGCTAGTCAGCAGTTTCCTCAGCAGGTTCAACAGCAAGCTAGTCAGCAGTTTCCTCAGAAGGTTCAACCTAAGCAGCCAGTGGTGCAGGAAGAGCCCCTTGACAAATGTGTTGTAGCTGATTCTGAGCAGATCCAATGTGGCCCACCTGGTATCAGTGGTGCTGAGTGTGGAACTCTCAACTGCTGCTTTAACGGACAGCAGTGTTACTATGGGAAGGCAGGTAAGAGTGTTGAGTCAATGTAAAGGGGTTCATGTTAAACTGCTCCTCGGCAATAACCTGCTCTTGTACCTTGCTCCAGTGACTGTCCAGTGTATAAGAGATGGTCAGTTTGTGGTAGTGGTGGCTAAAGATGTTACTCTGCCTCGATTGAGCCTGGATTCAGTCCGTCTCCTGGGTGGAAACGACCCACCTTGCAGTCCTGTGGGATCCACACCTTCCTTTGCTATATACCAGTTCCCTGTCACTGCATGTGGCACGAGCATGATGGTGAGTAGCTGCTTGTGGTTCTGTTCTGCATGGCTTGGAATGGACTGGATGCCAACAGTTACTATTTGCAGGAGGACAGTGGATATGTGGTGTATGAAAACCGAATGGTCTCTCATATGAAGTGGGTGTCGGACCACTTGGTTCCATCACAAGGGACAGCCATTTTGAGTAGGTGACTTTATGCTTTAGCGTATTTGTTAGTCCTTGACAAATGCTACAAGCTCACTGTTTGTTGTCCAGGCTTCTCTTCCAGTGTAGGTACTCTGCTACTTCTGTGGAAGCTCTGGTTGTGGAGGTCAACCCTGTTCCTGCACCTCCACCAGTAGCTGCTCCTGGACCCTCAGGGTGGAGCTTAGACTGGCAAGCGGTCAATGTGTCACCAAAGGCTGTGCAGAAGGTAAGTGTCTGTTCCAAGTATGGATGATTTTCTAAAACTCCAGGTTGCAACAGTTTCTGGTTAAACGCAGTGTTCTTCCTCAGGGGACGAGGCGCACGCGTCTCTACTACGCTGACGCTGATTATCCGGTCACAAAAGTCCCCGCGGAGCCTGTGTATGTTGAGGTGCGCATTTTGGAGAGGACTGACCCCAACATTGTCCTGATGCTGGGGCGTTGCTGGGCGACATCAACCCCCAGTCCACTCAGTCTACCCCAGTGGGACCTTCTGGTCGATGGGTGAGTAAGGCTGGTCTTTATCCATCTAGTGTGCTGTAAGGCATTTCTGACTGCCTCTTTGCCGCTCAGCTGCCCTTACCAGGATGACCGTTACCTGACCACATTGGTTCCGGTGGCTGGATCTTCTGGTCTTCAGTTCCCAACCCACTACAAGCGCTTTGTTGTGAAGATGTTCACATTTGTGGATCCAGCATCACTGGCTCCTCTGCAGGAAACCGTATGCTCCGCAGCCTTACCTGAACCCTTGATATTAGTCTTTTATAGTGATTTCTGTGGCTTAACCCTTTTCCCCTCTGTTAGATCTTCATCCACTGTAGTACAGCGGTGTGCCATCCCTCTTCTGGCTCCTGTGAGCAAAGCTGCGCTAGGAAAAGTGAGTGCTTGCTGTAAACTGACTGCAGGAACCGTGAGACTTTAGGTTTTTAAATGCCCTTCACGATTCTACCACTTCTCTTACAGGAAGAGATGCTGATGTCAAGACAATCTCTAGTGGACAAACTGTGGTGTCTAGTGGAGAACTTACCCTGGTCATGTGACTTTAGTGGTCTTAATAAACTTCTTGAAACTCAACATCAGTGTCTCTTTGGTATTGGTTTCCAACACCGTTGGCTCTCATGACTTCTCAGTTTGCTTTATTGGGCCACTACTAACCTAAACCCCACTAAGATTTTTTATTTGCAATGGGTTGACTAAGAGTCCTAAGTACATGAGTAGACTCGTCCCCTCTGTCATAAAGGAGTCAAGGGTCTGTCCATATAACCCTCCCCTGTCCACTTGTGGAACACCTCAAACTGGTGACAGGGATTACCCTCAACCTTAGTCGAAAACGCACTTCTGTCAGGACCGCTATCAAAGATGATCGACAATTAGTATATAGTTTAGCTTGGTAGCATGGTTCTGTTCTGGGCAAGAACTCCCTGCACATCATGGATGAGCGCAGTGATAAACCCCAAAACCAATGCTGATTATCCCCAATCACAACTAATGAAAGCCACAAGCATGCTGCCAATAATATTGGTAAGCATCAAATCACCTTTTTGTCCAATTGTTTCAAAGCAGCTTCACAGTGTTAACAGGAAAATAATGCAACAGAATTTGATTTGGCTGTACAGCTGCTCTGGAGAAAAGTGTTGTCTGGCTAATTTTATCAGTGTCAATGCAGGCAGATCAGTAATATAGTTGAAACTTGGGTGTCCCCAACTGAGCAAGGTGACAGTGGCAAGGAACCAAAACTCTTCCAGGGCCAGAATGGAGAGAAAAACCTTGGGAGAAACCAGGCTCAGTCGGGGTGCCAGTTCTTCTCTGGCCGATGAACAATGTATGATAATTCTGGTAACGTTGCAGGTCTTAAGTCATAGTAGGTAAATAGATATTTGAAAGATTGGAGTCGTCATGCCAGAGATGGGTTTAATGAGGATGTCGTGTTGAGGCGGCATTTACAGGAGAGAGTTTAATTGACACGCCTCTGCAGACACTTCAGGGATGCGTTGGTCACGTCCAGGCGCAGGTCCACCAGCTGACTGCAGTAAACCTCGGGATAATCAGAGAGACTAACATTAGCGTAGATGCCATTCTTCTTATGATGTAACGAGTACATCAGGTGTTATGCAGCCTGAGATGTCGTCGCTCTGCTGCAGAATTTCAATGGTATCAACATTTATACCATGTGACAGTATTAGGTCTAAAGTATGATTACAGCGATGAGTGGGTCCTGACACATGTTGCCTTGCTCCAATAGAGTTTAGAATGTCTCTAAATGCCAATCCCAATGCGTCTTTTTCATTGTCTACATGGATATTAAAATCACCAACAATTAGTGCTTTATCTGCAGCCAGTACTAACTCTGATAGAAAATCAGCAAATTCTTTAATAAAGTCTGTATTGTGGCCTGTATACAGTAGCCAACACAAATGTCAAACGGATTTATCAATTACACTACATAACGCTACATAAAGCACCAAGACTTCAAAGGAATTATATTTGAAACTAGACGTCTGAGTAATACTGAAGATATTATTATAAATTACAGCAACCTTTACCTTTCAGACGCAGCTCGTGTTTATAATAATAATCTTGGGGGGTGGACTCATTTAAAGTAATGTAGTCGCCAGGTTTTAGCCAGGTTTCTGTCAAATACAGCACATCTAGATTATTATCTGTAATCATATCATTAACAATAAGTGCTTTGGGGAAAGGGATCAAGTATTCAGCAACCCGAGCTTTATCATTTGTTCATCTGTATTATATCTGTTGTTTATTTGTTGGACATCAATTACGTTTTTACTGTTGAATGGTTTTGATGGTTTTTTTGTATTTACTAATTGGGGAACAAACACAGTCTCTATGTGATAATATCTAGGTGAAAGAGTCTCTATGTGTTGGGATTTATCTGATTCTGGTGACGTGAGACAGCTAGCAGACGGTCGGTTTAGCCAGTTTGTCTGCTTCCTGACCTGGGCCCCAGTTAGTCAAGGTTTAGCTCTAAGACCATGTGCCAAATTACTAGAGAGAAGAGCGGCACCACTCCAGGAGGGATGGATGCCATCCTTCTTCAACAGATCAGGTCTGCCCCAAAGCTTTTCCAATTGTCCATGAACCCTATGTTATTTTTGCGGACACCACTCAGACAACCAGCCATTGAGTGATGATAGTCTGCTAAGTATCTCATCAGTCCTTTTAACGGGAGGGACCAGGACAAAAACTTTACATGACATTGTACTTGTGAGTTCACACACCTCTTTAATGTTAATTTTGGTGATCTCCGACTGCCGAAGTCGAACATTGTTAGTGCCGCCGGGAATAATAATCTTAGAGAATTTACGACTAGCTTTAGCCAGCACTTTTAAATTTGCTTTGATGTCAGGCGCTCTGGCTCCCGGTAAACATGTGACTATGGTGGCCGGCGTATCTATTTTCACGCCCGCGTAATAGAATCGCCAATAACTAGGGCACTTTCAACAGGATTCTCAGTGGGTGCGCCACTGAGTGGGGAGAACCTGTTTGATGTTCTAATCGAACGGAAGAGTGTTTTTTTTTTTTTATCCACGACTATGCCGCCTCACCGTTACCTAGTTGCCCTAGTCGCATCCAAAGAAGCGTCTAAAGCTGTTACATTCTCACTACTCTCAAATAAAGTCTGGATGCGTGTCTCTAATTCTGAAATCTTCTCCGTCAGCCTGACTATCTCCTTACATTTATCACATGTGAAGTCCTGTTCGCCAACGGAGACAGATACACTAAACACTAAACATGCGGTGCAAGTGACAATGACGGAGAAGAAGAAATGGCTTACCGTATTTGTTGATTAATCCAATTTACCAAAGTTGTTTGATGGAGTCTATTTACTAATCCAACTCACCACAGTTGTTTAATGAACTCAGAAAACAGGAGACCCGGGTGCAGAGATGGCAAGTTAAAGCTGACATTGTGATATTGATTTAGATTAAAAGCTAGCAATGTCAAATTTAACGTGATAGGCAGTATTAAACAATATATGATGATGAGTAAGTTATATTTAGCAGTATATACAACAAAGAAAAGATATCAAAAAACAAGCATGTTGTCCTTACCCAGATGACCTAAACTAGTATATTGCCACTACCTGCATAAGCCAAAACAACAAGCATGTTGCCAGTACCCACATAAGCCATAGCAACAAGCATGTTGCCAATACCAGATAAGCCATAGCAACAAGCATGTTGCCAATACCCAAGATAAGCCATAGCAACAAGCATGTTGCCAATACCGTCATAAGCCATAGCAACATGCATGTTGCAAATACCTGAAGCTTAAGCAGCAGCATTTTCCATGAATGATATGCCATCTGGAATAAAGAAAGTGAAGACTGAGTTATCAAAATGAATCAGGCCCTGCTTGCTTATGGTTGTATATCAGCAGTTCCAGTTCTTGAGTGGTGAATGCTACCACCACCTGCTGGCGTGGACCGTTATTCCTCTCCTGTAGGTGCAGATGTGCATGCCTTCCCCTCTGGAATGGTGTTCCTTCTCTGACATCTGCATAAACAGCTTGGATTCACATCTGCCTCCTTCCTGTGAAATATGCTGATGATCTAACAGTCACTGAGCTTCTAATGGGATCTCTTCCTGGGCTAACCCAGGAAGAAAAAGTGGTTTGAGTGACTAGTAAGATTTTAAAATGCATGCAACATTTAATAGGGAGCCAGTGCAGTGTTGGCCAAACCGGGCTAATATGGTCATACTTCCTGGTTTTAGTACGAGCTTGAGCTGCTCTGTTTTGGATCAGCCAGAGTTTAAGCATACAGGGCAACCACCCCGTGGAGCAGGGTCCTGCGTAAGGGGGTGATGCATGATTGGCTCTGATGACAACAGCTGTTCCACGATTGGCCAGATTCACTACATGACAGCAGCCACGTGTGTTTGTTTTTTCTAAAACCTTCAGTTCCACTAATGCCTCTTCATGTAGTCACAATGTCTTTGTCATGTTTATCAAAATAAAACTGATAAACACCCCACTTCATTGATGGTGCTGTATTAAGCAGTACATTAAAGTAATGATTGAAAATGTCTCTGAAACATCTGTGTATTGCATTTATTTCACTTCAGCTGTGATAAAGTATGCAAACACAGTGCGAGCGTCACTACGGGAAGCAGAAAGTGTCCAGCTTCACATTTCCGTTTGCAGCTTCTCCCCACCTGAAAGTGGATACTCTCACCAATCGGTTGTATCCAGCCAAAGCCAACATCGAACACCTAACATGACACAAGAGACTTTGGAAGCACATGACATGGTCACATGAGGGCACAATGGAAATTGCATGACAAAATTTAAAAAAAAACATTTAAGATCATTACACATGAATCAAAACCAAAACACTAAACATTATGGATTCCCCCCTCTAAGGGCGGCTCCTGACGCCCAACAAAACAAACAAAAGTCTAGGTGGGCAGTCTTGGGGGAGGGAGGGATGGTGGGCATGGACCCTGGCAAGGCAGAGGCGGGCCTGGGAGCATGGGCGGACCTGGTAGTTCAGGAATCCATGGTGGTGCGGTCACGGGCCGGAGCCCTCACTGGACTCCCCCACCATGAAACTTGAACCACATAGAAACAAAGTCAATATACTGACACAGTGTGCAAGGGTGTTCTACCGAGGGCATGAGTTCAGCAAGATCATGGTCCAATCCAAAATGAAAACATCTTTTAAGTTGAATCTCGTGCCTGGGCAAATAATCCATGAAAAACAAAAAATCTGTACTGCTGGGTCCATTTTACTGCATGGTCTAGTATTGGTCTACTGGAAGCAAGTTTCAGTTGAACCCATGTGCAGTTTATTTCCAAGTGACCAAAACAAACAGAGACTTGACTTGAACTCACCAACAGTAGTGACAGGAAACAAAACTAAACAAATACACATGGCAAACATGAGGGCTTAAATACACAGAGATTAATGACTAACAAGACACACCTGTGAACAATCAAGACAATGAACCAATGACAAAATTTAACTGAGAACCATTGTGTGTTTGTACAAGAATGAAGTTCAACATAAGCCTACACTATCAGTGAAGTGGGGTCTACGTTTTAATCAGTTTTATTTTGATAAACATGACAATATAACATCACAACTACATGAAAAGAGGTTTCACCGTTATAAAATACAGATTTGTGAGCTTTAGTAGAACTGAAGGTTTTAGAATAAACCTGAAACACATGTGGTCGCTGTCATGTGGTGAATCCGGCCAATTGTGGAGCAGCTGGGTCGTCATAAGAGCCAGTCGTGGAACAGCTGTGTCATCATCAGAGCCAGTCGTGGAACGGCTGTACCGTCATCAGAGCCAGTCGTGGAACAGCTGTGTCGTCATCAGAGCCAATCATGGAACAACTGTGTCATCATCAGAGCCAATCATGGAACGGCTGTGCCGTCATCAGAGCCAGTCGTGGAACAGCCGTGTCTTCATCAGAGCCAATCGTGGAACAGCCGTGCCGTCATCAGAGCCAATCGTGGAACAGCCGTGCCGTCATCAGAGCCAATTGTGGAACAGCCGTGCCGTCATAAGACCCAATCATGGAACAGCCATGTTGTCATCAGAGCCAATCATGGAACGGCTGTGCCGTCATCAGAGCCAGTCGTGGAACAGCCGTGTCTTCATCAGAGCCAGTCGTGGAACAGCCGTGTCTTCATCAGAGCCAATCGTGGAACAGCCGTGCCGTCATCAGAGCCAATCGTGGAACAGCCGTGCCGTCATCAGAGCCAGTCATGGAACAGCCGTGCCGTCATCAGAGCCAATTGTGGAACAGCCGTGCCGTCATAAGACCCAATCATGGAACAGCCATGTTGTCATCGGAGCCAATCATGGGACAGCCGTGCCGTCATCAGAGCCAATCGCTGAACAGCTGTGCCGTCATCAGAGCCATTCGTGGAACAGCTGTCGTCATCGGAGCCAATCATGGAACAGCTGTGTCGTCATCAGAGCCAATCATGGAACAGCCGTGCCGTCATCAGCGCTCGTGCAGTCACTCTGGAGAAGCTGCACAAAATGCACCAGCCACTGCTCTCGAATTGCTCTCGGGGCGGACAAAAGTTGGACAAAAGTTCTGACTGGCATGCACTGCTTCAAGTCAGCCGCCGATTGGTGTGCGCATCGCTGTATGAAGTCGAACAAGCCTAACATGACACAGACTAGGGAAGCACATGACATGATCACATGAGGGCACAATGGAATCACATGACAACAGGAAACATGACATTGAACATAACAAAATAAGAACATGAAACAAACTTCCTGTTACTGAAATGGTTTAATTTGCTTAATTGGTTGTTAATCTTATTATTTTTCTTACCCATTTAGGAAGAGATGTTCGTTTAGAGACTACCACCTGTCTGTAGTGAAGAAGTGAGACTGTCAGAAGTTTTTAATAAATGGTATCAGACCTCAAATATTTTTTTTTTTTATCCGACCACATTTTTATGCAAAACTACCAACATGAAGTTGTTTTTATTTGGTTGAGGACAACTAACTCTCAGACTGCTACAAATCCACCTTCCAGCACTGAGGCCCTAAAGAGTCCCTTCAGTCCCTTTATAAACCTTTTTCTTGCACATGCTCCTGATCTGACAATCTGGTTGCTGCTATAGTGACTTATATATTATACATGCATGTATATATTTAAGAAAAATATGCTATATTTTTATAAAAAAATATATTTATATATAAGATAAATTATATATACATTATATACTTGCAAATATTTATTAAATATATACATGCATGTGTGTATATATATATACACTCACCTGTCAGGATTATTAGGAACACCATACTAATACTGTGTTTGACCCCCTTTCGCCTTCAGAACTGCCTTAATTCTACGTGGCACTGATTCAACAAGGTGCTGAAAGCATTCTTTAGAAATGTTGGCCCATATTGATAGGATAGCATCTTGCAGTTGATGGAGATTTGTGGGATGCACATCCAGGGCACGAAGCTCCCGTTCCACCACATCCCAGAGATGCTCTATTGGGTTGAGATCTGGTGACTGTGGGGGCCATTTTAGTACAGTGAACTCATTATCATGTTCAAGAAACCAATTTGAAATGATTCGAGCTTTGTGACATGGTGCATTATCCTGCTGGAAGTAGCCATCAGAGAATGGGTACATGGTACATGGCAGAAAAATGGCGCCGCCGTGTTCGGTCGCCGTTCCGGTCGCTCCGCGAAGACTGTGCTTTTATTTACTATTTTACTTTCTTTTACTCTCAATTTTTACAAACTTATCATCTGCATTGATCTACTATGACACCAAAACTCTTTTGGACATTGGTTACCTCTACACTGGACTGTTTCAGGACACTTTCACCGATCCCCTGTGGCCATCTGAGATCCTTCGGAACGCCGAGTTGAACAATGGACAGAGCCAGCGGCGAAGAATCAAGAAACACCGTGGGAAACGCGCTGGTATCCGTAACAGACTGAGGAAAAGGGCATACAGCCCTCCTCTCCCGAGCATTCTTCTAGCAAATGTTCAATCCTTGGAGAATAAGATGGACGATCTTAGAGCCAGGATAAGTTTTCAACGGGACATGAGAGAACATGTAACATCTTTTATTTGTCCGAAACATGGCTCACACCCGTGGTCCCGGACACAGCTGTGACGCCGTCGGAGAACTTCTCTGTTTTTCGGATGGACAGAACAGCCGAGGCCGGTAAATCCAAAGGCGGTGGAGTATGCTTCATGGTCAACAAGAAATGGTGCGATCCCAGGAACATCACCATTCTCTCGCGGTCCTGCTCGCCTCATCTGGAACATTTAACAATCATCTGCCGCCCATTCTATCTGCCGAGGGAGTTTTCTGCGGTTGTCGCGACCGCCGTTTACATTCCACCACAAGCAGACACAGGGCTGGCTTTGTAAGGACCGGTTTTACTGCTAAGACAAAAGCTGAGATCCAACACCCTGCATTAAAACAATAAAACTCAATCTGAAGAGAAGATCTCACAGAGAAACTGTAGGACACCGCCCTGACCAAAACCCTCTCCCCTCTCTACCTCCCTTTCCCCTTCCCCTGATTCAAGTCCCAGAATGCAGATATACTACATATGATTTATCTTGTGAATCTATTGTTTTATCCCTTTCATGTCTGGTGTCTTTTAAAGGTCATAGTGCGATTGGTAAAATGGTCTCAACATCACTGAAGTCACTGATAGGGTTAGAAAGATTGAAACATATGAGACTTGTGTTCTCTTTTTTGAGTGGTCTCTCCAAAGATATCTGATCTTCTCCCCCAAACTAGGTGTTTGTGCTGCACATATTTACAACCCTTTGTTCTGGTCTGGGTATTTAAGGAAGGGTAGCAGGGCTGCCATTTGGGAATATTCTGTAGACAGAAGCCCCCATGCAGTGTTGTGTCAGTGTCATAAGAGACACTCACACACACTGTATGTATTGTGCCAGATATGACTCTTTGAAACTATTTTCATATTACTTAATTGTATTTTATGCTGAAAGTTGTGTACCATGGATTCATGTTTAATTATGTTCTTTAAGTTCTGTCTGGCCAAAATAAATGTTAATCTTGATTTATTCTGTATTTTTCATAAATCATTACTCAAGTAGTGTCGCATGAGGAGTTTGTAGGAGTTTCCGTAAATCTTTCTGTCAGGGCAGATTCATACCGAGGACCCCATGACCGGAGCATGGCGCTAAGCATGAGGGACAATCTGATTTCTGGGTGTCACTGTTATTAACAAGTTGCAGCTTTCGTGACTATTGCTAAAATTACACTTTCTGTTATGAGTAAGCATTTGCGACTCACTTAAAGGTAAAATAGTTCACTCTGTAATCCTCTGTAATATCAGAACTGACTAATTTGCGTCCGTGAGGTAATGTAATTATAATCGCGAGCATTATCCTCTGAGCGACTCGGGTCCCATGGAGGAACGCAGTATTTGAAATTAAGAGATACTAAGAGAAATCAAAGATCTAAATTAAATCACAACTAAACTTATGATCAGCTGTTAAGTTACAATGTAACAAATGTAACAAAGTTACAAAGAATTGGAGTAAGATCAAATTATTCATGGAGTCAGATTTAAAATTCGATGGTCATAAATTAAGTGAATCAACAGAAGTGCTGAGAAGACGAACACGCAGAAGTCCTTCGACCAGGCCGTTAGATTCCGTCCTTGGGCTAACGGATGGACCTTACAAAATGGTGACCCGGACCTCCGTGATCTCCAGGATGCGAGTGTCTTTTCAGCGAAGTATTGGGATTACAACAAGCAAGAGGTGATTTCCTTCTCTTTCTTCAGCTGTGATGGTAAGTCCATTTTTTGCTTTTAGAAATGTTGGGAATATATTGAATACTGTATAAACCGATGAAGGCTTGAGAATTAGACAACCAAAGTGCTTATCAGGAACATGAAAGCAACAGCGTAGAGTAGAAATGATATCCTTGCTTTAAAATTCTCCTTGTTTGCATACGCAGCAAGAGAGGAAATTTTATTTCGGTACTCAAAAAGAAGGCTGTAAATTAAAGGTCCAATTACATTTGTTTATTTGCTTTGCTGCTACAACACAGCAAAGAAAAAGAACAAATGGCCACGTTAACGATGTGAACAAAATCTTACTGGAAAAGATCTCACTACAATCCTTTGTGTGTAAAATGTGAAGGTGGACAAAACTGAGTCAGGACTGATGTCACAATTATAAATGTGTTGTGAAATATAGCACTTTACTATGGTCTTATTTCAGACATTGCTGCACTTTTGTGTCTTCATTAGTGTCTCAAAAGAGACTGAGAAAATTAACAGAACAAAGATGAACTTTGTCTTTCTTCATCAGACCTGTCTTTGTCAAACCTTTCTTTTATATGCAAATAGATTCTCCAAAGAATGCAATTGATAATATCTAAAAATAAGAAAATTGTGCCCAATTCTATATTGTGTAGTCACAAAATCTTTAAATTGAGCAATGATTTGACCCGTGCGCTCAGCGTTTGCAGTTTATTGAACGTCCACAGCATCTAAGTTGATAACTGGTTTCCAGTTTGGTCTTGTTGCTGTCACACAATGATCACGCCAGCACAGCAGGAGCTGCAGGGCCAATCTGAAAGATCAGGAGATTATAACACATGATTCTGGACACATGACTCAGCAGAGACCCTCTTGAGACCAGCAAATAAAATTATTTTTAATTCATACTATTTTAATATAATATGATTTATATTATGATTATAATGTAAATTATATTATAATGGCTAGGAATGGCTTTTGATCTCATGATGATTCAGCATTATTTAGAGGATGAAAGATTGTTGAAGGAGTAGAAGAAGGATCAGAATGTAGAAAGATGGGATGTGCATTAGGGAACAAGACGGCAAGAGCACTATCAGTGTTGAAATGATGGGAAGGAGAACATAGATGGTTAAAGAAACTAATGTTAAGAAAGATAACTGAAGTGAAAAACCTAAAGAGAAAGAACTTCTTTACCTTCCATTTGTGCAAGAATCTTTAATGAGAAAAATTACAATGCCCAGTTAAATGATTAACCTGATTGCTGTAACTTGAATAGGCTGAATTCATTCAAGACCTAATCATTTACATTCCAATCTCAAACCCAGGGAGAGAGAGGAGGTGCGAGCTTTCCATTGTGATGCAATGACAAACAAAGGGGTGCAAGTTTTAGCAACCTCCTCACTGGGAGCGTTAGATGGGATGGGATCTGATCGGAAAGTTATTTACGGGAATGTAATGAAAAGCTGTGTGTTATGTTAATCTCAGACATTGACTTCACAGGATACACACCACAGAGATCCAAATGGTCAAGAGTTTGAAAGACACCATAAATACCAAAGAACCTGTTGCTCTAAACCCAGATCTGGCTTGTATAAACAGCATCATTCAAAGAGATCCCCCCAGGGGACCTGAGTGTGATAATGATCACAATACAGCAGATTGAGTAAACACAACTGCAACAACAGCTTAAGGTGGTAACGGGTCTGACTGCATTTACACACCAGCAGTCAGATCTGACCATTATAAATCAGTTTACTTGACCTTTTTCCTTTACAGAAACATAATCATGATGATGATCCATGTCTTTGTAAACTAAAACAAATTCTCTCATAATGGCATAAAACCTTAACAGATTAAAGCCATATGCAACAAACTGTCTGGCTAAGGCCATTAAAGAAAAAATAAGATAGCACCATCTATCTTAGTGAAATTTGTGTAAAGGTCCAATATTAGACTGTGTTTCTCTCTGTGTTCATTTTCCTTTCAGGCTGATGGCTGCCACTCTTCAGACCCAGACTCACAAGGGTCTGGGCTGGCCGGCATCAGCCAGGATACACACACACAACTTAACATAGGAGATGGGAGTGAAGATACTTCATGAAGCCATTCACACCCCACAGCACACATAGCTACATGGCTTCCCAGTGTAAAAACTGGAACTAAATTATACAGCACAGATTATGGTAGGATAGACACCACCCATATCCTATACACAACATACACACACACACACTTTTAACTCTAAAACCACACAACATCTCTACCTGGAATAGATCATAGGACTATCCAGGGCAAAATCATTAATATAATGCAAATCTATCATACATTATTCACCTTCATACATATAGGACAAGGGCAATTATTTTCATAATTCCTTTTCAGTTATGTTGAACAAGTTTATGGCTTACAGCCATGTCAACTTCCTATATGTATTCCATGTAAGGTGCATAAAACATGTGCATGGCTATCAACACACATCAATTGATTGACAATTAATTGATTAGTAAATTGATGGACAAAATCTTTATTATGCCCAGTCATTGGTATTGTTGCAAACTGGGAGGGCCCCTAGTTTCCAACATATCACTAATGACAATGAAAATATATCTAAAAGAGTTAGATGCAGAGTGCAGGCATTTCTATCAATTAATAAAACAATTCTCAGTCAGACCTGCCTTATTGAGTGTGTCTTAGCCTGTACATCAAATGCACAGAAGATGAGTGCAAAGGCTAAAATAGAGATTTTAAATCTCTGTTTCTGTAAATCTCATTCTCTAAGTGATTTGATTGAAATATTAGCTTTCAGTAATGATTTGAAAGTAAAACCAACTGATATAGACACTTTTATAATAACAATTATTAAATTGTGTAATTCCATGTTTAATTATGTGATATATTTTGATTATGCATACTTCTGGTAAATATACTTGTTATATTGATGTTTTGTTACCCTTCCTGTAATTCATCCAGACCACGTTTAAATTCCACTTCCATGTCAGTGGTAGTGAAGAATCTGGCTATCAAATGAGACCTCACTAAATATTTGACCCTGAGAAATGAGACCGTATTTACCACTCGCACTTCTGACATGAGTTTATCATGTGTTGTTATTCTTATGTTCTTGTGTTTATCCAACAACTCTCTTTTCCCATCTCACAATAACCAGAAAGTCATCAGTGTTCAATTATTGCATGGTTATTCAGAAGTTGTTCAGGTG
This sequence comes from Paracanthobrama guichenoti, assembly GCA_018749465.1. Classification (NCBI taxonomy): domain Eukaryota; kingdom Metazoa; phylum Chordata; class Actinopteri; order Cypriniformes; family Gobionidae; genus Paracanthobrama; species Paracanthobrama guichenoti. The sequence continues at coordinate 1,017,883 of JAGHMJ010000032.1, read as the reverse complement.
TCTCACACACAATGGAGCTTCATCAGTGAAATGATTCCTTCACCCATGGAGATCTGACCTGCCTGGCAAACCAAACCTTCTGCTTGAAGGTGACTGAGGACTTCTCAAAGGGTCAGCTACCTAAGAATCCTGGGGAGGACAGGACACAGATGCTTCCTCAAAGTGTAAAGACACTTTCCACTGACACTTTCTGCTAATGGACACAACAGACTTGGGACAACAAGTCATTCTACAGACTGAAAACTATCACAATCAAGTGCAGGTGGAAGCAAACCTGACCAACAGGATCATAGATATCCTGTCCAATTGCGACAGCATCCAGTCAGCGCAGTGCGCCTACACCTAAAGGGACTGTGCCAGAGGTGTGTTTTTGCAGTGTTTTCATCTTCATGTTCAGCCTGTCTTAATGTTGTTATTTCAGGTGACTACTTGATTCCTGCACCCATGGACTTGTGCTGTTAACAAGGATCAGCACCATGAACACTATGGAAACAACATCCAAAATATGGAAACAGGGAATATCCAAATATGTCCCCTTGAAACTCATATGAATTTGTCCCAAGGGGCCAGGGGTCGTCTGTAAGGACCGGTTTTACTGCTAAGACAAAAGCTGAGATCCAACACCCTGCATTAAAACAATAAAACTCAATCTGAAGAGAAGATCTCACAGAGAAACTGTAGGACACCGCCTGACCAAACCCTCTCCCCCTCTCTACCTCCTTTCCCCTTCCCCTGATTCAAGTCCCAGAATGCAGATATACTACATATGATTTATCTTGTGAATCTATTGTTTTATCCCTTTCATGTCTGGTGTCTTTTTAAAGGTCATAGTGCGATTGGTAAAATGGTCTCAACATCACTGAAGTCACTGATAGGGTTAGAAAGATTGAAACATATGAGACTTGTGTTCTCTTTTTGAGTGGTCTCTCCAAAGATATCTGATCTTCTCCCCCAAACTAGGTGTTTGTGTTGCAAATAGTTACAACCCTTTGTTCTGGTCTGGGTATTTAAGGAAGGGTAGCAGGGCTGCCATTTGGGAATATTCTGCACAGAAGTTCCCATGCAGTGTTGTGTCAGTGTCATAAGAGACACTCACACACACTGTATGTATTGTGCCAGATATGACTCTTTGAAACTATTTTCATATTACTTAATTGTATTTTATGCTGAAAGTTGTGTACCATGGATTCATGTTTAATTATGTTCTTTAAGTTCTGTCTGGCCAAAATAAATGTTAATCTTGATTTATTCTGTATTTTCATAAATCATTACTCAAGTAGTGTCGCATGAGGAGTTTGTAGGAGTTTCGTGAAATCTTTCTGTCAGGCAGATTCATACCGAGGACCCCATGACCGGAGCATGGCGCTAAGCATGAGGGGCAATCTGATTTCTGACTGTCACTGTTATTAACAAGTTGCAGCTTTCGTGACTATTGCTAAAATTACACTTTCTGTTATGAGTAAGCATTTGCGACTCACTTAAAGGTAAAATAGTTCACTCTGTAATCCTCTGTAATATCAGAACTGACTAATTTGCGTCCGTGAGGTAATGTAATTATAATCGCGAGCATTATCCTCTGAGCGACTCGGGTCCCATGGAGGAACAGTATTTGAAATTAAGAGATACTAAGAGAAATCAAAGATCTAAATTAAATCACAACTAAACTTATGATCAGCTGTTAAGTTACAAATGTAACAAATGTAACAAAGTTACAAAGAATTGGAGTAAGATCAAATTATTCATGAGTCAGATTTAAAATTCGATGGTCATAAATTAAGTGAATCCAACAGAAGTGCTGAGAAGACGAACACGCAGAAGTCTTCGACCAGGCCGTTAGATTCCGTCCTTGGGCTAACGGATGGACCTTACAGCTTTATCTGGCCTTCATGATGTTGCCAGCGGCGCCATAAACAAACACCCCGACACGGCATTCATTGTCGCGGACGATTTCAACGAAGCAAACCTAAAGAAAGTCCTGCCAAACTTTCACCAGCACGTCTCCTGTCCTACACAAGGAGCAAACAAGCTGGATCACTGCTACTCTCCGTTCAAGAACGCCTATAAAGCGCGGTCACTTCCAGCGTTTGGCAAATCGGATCATGCTGCCATTTTCCTCACTCCCGAATACAAACAAAAGCTCGTTCAGGAACCCCCGGTGAGGCGGGAAGTTAAGCGCTGGTCACCCCACTCAGAGACCGCGCTTCAGGCAGCTCTAGACGATGTGGATTGGGACATGTTTCGAGCGAGTTCAGCTGATGTCAGCGAGTTCACAGAAGTGGCGCTTTGCTTCATCAACACGCTTACAGAGCAAGCGACGCAAACAATAACAATAACGTCCTCCTCAAATCAGAAACCGTGGGTGGACAATTCAATCCAGTGCTGCAGTGAACACGCACTGCCGCTTATTTACGCGCCGGTCTCCTTTCAGGGAATATGACTGAATACAGATCGTCCTGTTATGCTCTCAGACATGCAGTTAAAGCCGCAAAACTCCGTTACAAAGACCGAGTGGAGTCTCATTTCCAACTCAACGACTCGCGGCGCATGTGGCAGGGTCTGAGGTCCATCTGCTCGTTTGGATCTAAATCCTCTGCAGAGGTCAGAGCTGACCCGTTGCTTGTGAATGAGTTAAACTCTTTCTACGCTCGCTTTGACTGTAAACGTGGCAGCGCGACTCCAAGTGGCGCGTTAGAGAAGTACTCAGAGCAGCAACAACCACGTGATCTCTGTCCCGGAGGATGAAGTTCGGAGAGCACTCAAGCGTGTGGACGTCAGGAAAGCTGCCGGGCCAGATGGTATTTCAGGTCGTGTTCTGCGGTCCTGTGCTGATCAGCTCGCCGGGTTGTTTACATCTATCTTTAATGAGTCCCTCGCTACATCTGTGGTCCCCACCGCCTTCAAAAAATCCACCATCATCCCTGTCCTAAGAACAGTAAACCCTCTTGCCTAAATGACTATCGTCCAGTGGCTCTCACGTCTATAGTCATGAAGGTCTTTGAGAGACTCATTAAAAAACACCATTTGCGCCTTCATTCCTGACACTTTGGACCCTCTTCAGTTTGTCTATCGTCCCAATAGATCGACTGAAGATGCCATCTCTCATGTCCTCCACTCCTCCTCACTCACATCGACAGCAAAAGTGGGAACTACATTAAGACTGCTATTTATTGACTATAGCTCAGCCTTTAACACCATAGTTCCCATCAAGCTAACCTACAAACTCCTGGATCTCGGCCTGAATCCTTCTCTCTGCCGCTGGATTGAGGACTTCCTCACTGGCAGGCCTCAGGTGGTGAGAATAGGCCAGTCCACCTCCTCCTCCATCTCCCTGAGTGTGGGAGCTCCACAGGGCTGTGTCCTGAGCCCCTGCTCTACTCTCTCTACACGCATGACTGTTTGTCCACACACAGCTCCACCTCTATCATCAAATTTGCTGATGATACTGTTGTCCTGGGCCTCATTTCCAACAACAATGAGGCGGCATACTTGAAGTTGAAGTTGAAGTTGAAGTTGAGTTTATTCGTCATTACACATGTACAAGTACAGTATAACGAAATGAAGTTTGGAGCAAGCCTCCGGGCCGCATGGCCGATTATTCAGCGCGCCCTTCGCTCTCCAGAAATACAAGAATGCAATTTAGCAAGCATTACATAGCAAACACAACAAAACATAAACATAAACATAAACATGACACAGTACTGCGTGGTCACGTGATGGGATTTTTGTATGGAGTGGGAGAGAGAGATAGATAAACAGGCAGACGGTTGGAGGGGTGGGATCGGGTAGGTTGTGTATGGTGCGAGTGAGTCTGAGAGATTGTGTTGTGTGAGAATGTTAGCCATAACTTCAGATGTTTTCGAGTTCAGTTCTATGGTTTGTCCTTGAAGGGGAGAGATAAGGCAGTGCACAGGGAAGATAGCAGACAGCTGCCCGGCTGACCTCCCAACCGAGAGATAGGGACCAAGTGAGGTTCGTTGGGCTAGTTGATTAGGTCAGGCAAATACAATTTATTATTTTTAATCCATTTGATGATCTTGGTAATTTGTCCGGATCATAATCAATCAATCAGATCTGGTCCTCAGCATTCGCGTCCGGTCTGTGCAGTTTCCTAGACATTACGTCCAGCCTCATGGCCAGACCCGGTTACAGTCCGTAAAGTTCACCGATCTGACCCCGATAGAGCCCACTCTACCCTGCGTATCCATGAGTCGGACTGCGTTATTCACAGTTCAGTTCCTCAATTCCTATCACTTTCTGATCTAATTCCTTCAAGCGGTCACACATAACCCGAAGCATTCTTTAATTTCCACAGACAGCGGCTGGGTGAATTTGCTTGCAGCTGTCTTACCAATCTTCCGATAGGTCAGGGCAATCCCAAAGCCAAAGAATAGGAACCCGCCATCAATAATCCAATCATGTATAAATCTTCCGCATCCTCCACGGACAGAGCCTCCAGGCACAGGACTTGCCAGTTGTTCCATCGTCCCTCACGTACCCTGCGGCAAAGGTCCGTCCGGGCAGGTGGGTTCTCGGGGCACCCTTCCTTAGTGAGAAAATCTTGTCGATTAAGCTGATTGACCAGTTAATCAATTCCATTTCAGTATTTTCAAAGAGTCCAGCAGAGCAGCAGTCAGAGAAGAGAAGAAGACGAAACACTAGACAAAACAAAACAGCGCGAGAGCCAGCAGGGAACAGAGAAAACACGTCTGCGGATAGAAGGACAGAAAGGAATGGATGAGGTGGAGGTGGAAGTGGATGAGGTGGAGCATCTAACATCATGGTGCCAGGACAACTGTCTCTCTCTGAATGTCGGCAAGACCAAAGAAATGATTGTGGACTTCAGGAAGGGCAGCCTTGGTTCCTCTCCCCCTCATGATCAGCGGGTCACCAGTAGAGAGAGTGAGCAACTTCAAGTACCTGGGTGTAAACATCTCCGAGGACCTGACCTGGACTGCTCACATTCAGACACAGGTGAAAAAAGCCAGGCAAAGACTGTACCACCTGCGCCAGCTGAGGAAATTCAGGGTTTCACCAGCTATCCTGAAACTTAAAACTAAACTAAACTTTCTATTTGGGGCAATAGAAAGTGTATTAACTCAGTGCATCACAGCGTGGTATGGGAACAGCACCAGTCATGACTGCAAAGCCCTGCAAAAAGTGAAATGCGCTTATCCGAGCGTATCTCAGGGTCAACTCTCCGTCTCTGCAGGGCGTCTACACCAAACGCTGCAAAAGGTAGAACTACTAAGATCATCAAGGACTCTAATCACCCTGCAAACCCTCATTTCACGCTGCTGCCATCTGGTAGCGCTTCCGAAGCCTGATGGCCAAACTGAGAGACTCAGGAGGAGCTTCTTCCCCCAGGCCATCAGACTCCTGAACTCAGTCACTTAACATCACGTGACTTCACTTCAGGATAAACATCGATACACTGACATTGCACTGCACTTTCTGTTCGTTGTTACTTTGTAACCTGTTATAAACCTGTTTGCACATTATACTCTTATACATTTGTTAACTACATATTTATATAAGTCTACAGTTTACTCACTGCACAGTCTACTTCAATTATTTTATTCCACTTCTTTATTCTTATTTTTACTTTTTTTTTCTTCTACTTGACTTGATTTATTTATAATTCTACAGATATATATATATATATATATATATATATATATATATATATATATATATAGATAGATAGATAGATAGATAGATAGATAGATAGATAGATAGATAGATAGTACTTTTATCCTATTTCTATTATAATTTCTTCCTTGTGTTTTTAACTGTGAATTTGCACTGTCCATGGAAGCGGACCTGTTTACATTTCACTGCGGTTGTATATTCTGTATATAACTGTGTGTGTGACAAATAAAACTCTTGAATCTTGAATCTTGGTGGTCATAAAGGGATGGACATGGTCAGAAACAATGTGCTCAGGTAGGTGTGGCATTTAAGCGATGCCCAATTGGCACTAAGGGGCCTAAAGTGTGCCAGAAAACATTCCCCACACCATTTTGGTGAGCTCATTGCAAATTGTAGCCTCTTTTTCCTATTTGTAGTGGAGATGGAGTGGTACCGGTGGGGTCTTCTGCTGTTGTTGTAGCCCATCCGCCTCAAGGTTGTGCATGTTGTGGCTTCACAAATGCTTTGCTGCATACCTCGGTTATGCAGTGGTTATTTCAGTCAAAGTTGCTCTTCTATCAGCTTGAATCAGTCGGCCCATTCTCCTCTGACCTCTAGCATCAACAAGGCATTTTTCTCCCACAGGACTGCACGCATACTGGATGTTTTCCTTTTCACACCATTCTTTGTAAACCCTAGAAATGGATGTGTGTGAAAATCCCAGTAACTGAGCGATTGTGAAATACTCAGACCGCCCGTCTGGCACCAACAACCATGCCACGCTCAAAATTGCTTAAATCACCTTTCTTTCCCATTCTGACATTCAGTTTGGAGTTCAGAGATTGTCTTGACCAGGACCACACCCCTAAATGCATTGAAGCAACTGCCATGTGTGATTGGTTGATTAGATAATTGCATTGAGAAATTGAACAGGTGTTCTAATAATCCTTTAGGTGAGTGTATATATATATATACATACATACACATAATAATTATACACAGTACACACATATATATTATGTAAACATAAACTTTTATGACAGGCCACGCCCCCACACGTCGGTTCACTGGGAAAATAGCAACTTACTCACGATTTACAAATAAACATTTGGGATATTGTAAGTACTCAACTGAACAAAATATAGAACACTGGCCTAGTGGGGTTTGGGATATTTTACTGAAAAAATTGTTTATTTCCTTCTAATTCTCGTTGTCATTGCAGGCTGGTTTAGCCTAGTAGAGTAGCATAAAACAACAGGACAAAGACATAGTTGATGACTAAAAACAATAATTTCATGACTCTATACATTACTTTGTGAAGACAACGGGATAATACAGTGACATAATACGCTTTTAGCCATATCAGAACAGTAATCATGTGCATAGGGTAAATTTTACCCACTGGTGGTTTTAGGTAAACAACGACCCTGGCGGTTCTAGTGTCCACAGAACAGTACTGTATTGGGTAAAGAGAAATTAATGTAATGTAACCCAACATACAAACTATTTTCCAAATACTCAATAAATTGGTTAAATTACTATAAATTGTGTCTTTATGCATGGGTATGTATTGCCTTAATTTAGGGTGGCCTGTCCTAAACAAGTGTCAATCATATTAGTTAATGACCAATGCAGCTTTCATATGCCACCCTCTGATGACCCAATTAGGCAGCATTACTCATGCACACAGTGCATGACTCACTCCAAACAAAGACCAGTAACATTGAAACTGTTGCCAAAAAGGGAAGTTTTTTCTTTGGACATCTGTTTATCTTTTCTAAGGTTACTCAGATTATGTGCGCCGCGTGATTAAACGGGTGTGCCGTGTCTGACGCTGCAGTGGCCTCGGAGGAGTTCGGTGTATGCCTGCAGCGGATGGACGGCGGCGCAGCGCGGCGGTCTTCTGATGCGCGCCACGGCGGCTCCGGCTCATTCTGCGCCCGCTCGACGCGAAGAGATGCGTCGGTGTGTCGCAGCTGGCCGCGTTCCTGCTCTACATTCCTCTTGTGCAGGTAACTAAAGCTATTCAAGGCAACTGGCTTAAATGAATATGATCCTGTAATGTTGTGGTTATTGCTTTGGTTATATTTGAGAGTGATTGCTACTATCAAGTTATCATCATGAGGTGATATATTTATATGATAAGCGGCGTGGTATTAACAAGGTGTCTGCTTTGAGCTAATTATAGCTGAACCAACCTAAATACCAAAATCTGTGATGAACTGGATTGCTTTGCCAATGATCATCATCAATGTTACATAAGTTTTGTGACTGCAGTATTATTTTAATCGACATTTCATTTCCAGTGTAAAGATTTGCATCCTCTTAAAAGCACTGGATTGTTTGACATTAAAACTATACACTCTTAAAAATAAAGATTATTTATTGGCATTGATGGTTCCATGAAGGCAGTTAAAGGTGCAATATGTAAGATTTTGCAGTAAAGTATCCATTAGACCAGTGTTATATATTTTTGTTCAGTTGAGCACTTGCAATATCCCAAAAATGTTTCAACTATTTGTAAGTGTGAAAGTTGCTGATTTGCAATGACCGGAAGTGTGAGGCGTTACAATGGATGACATCATATCTGCGTTTGGCTTCGCACTGCTGTAGAAACCATGGCAACAGGCGTGGACAAGCTGCATGCGCGATCTGATGTATTTCGCTCAAACATTACGGAC
>JAGHMJ010000032.1:994356-1005150 GCA_018749465.1 Paracanthobrama guichenoti | reverse complement strand
TTAGAGTGTGGCACCAGGTGTCAACCTTTTCACAATATTCTAATTTTTTGAGATACTGAATTTGGGATTTTCCTTAGTTGTCAGTTATAATCATAAAAATTAAAAGAAATAAACATTTGAAATATATCAGTCTGTGTGTAATGAATGAATATAATATACAAGTTTCACTTTTTGAATGGAATTAGTGAAATAAATCAACTTTTTGATGATATTCTAATTATATGACCAGCACCTGTATGCTTGTGAGGACCTGGATGAGTAGGGGCAAGAGGCCTGGCCCTTCTTGTTAGGGCAGTAGATTCTGGAGTAGACTTTCAACAAGGTCAGCTTTAGCTCCCTCATGGTTTCCTGAGGGGTTGAGTTGTATTTGCATCCCTTTAGATGAAGCAAGGGCTATATTTTCCCCCCTAGAAGTAGTGGAAGGTCTGAGGTTGTAGGTGAGCTACTTCCTTGTCTGTTGACTGGCTACCAGTTTCTCTGTAGCTGGCTAAGCGTGTTATCTGAGCGATGTAAACACAATAAGATCTGACCACCCTCTATAATGTGGTTGCTATTTACCTCATATCATCTGTAAAGTCTTGCCTTACCGAGGCAACGGCTGACAAATTTATATTCCGTTTCAAAAAGCTCTGTTATCAGCCCCACAGAAAATGAAACCATATCCACATCGGGCTGGGCTGGATCAACACAGAATGGAATGGTTTGGCCTATCGGTGGAAAAGAGGCTATGGTTTCCAATTACCTTGCTCTACCAAGATATTTGGGTAAATTGTCTTTACGCAGGGCAAACAAGACTATAGAGCTGCTGCTCCTTTAGGGGACAGCCTATATACCTACTCTTATGTCAAAGGGAGGGAGATGCAAGCAGGGCAGAGCACAGGGTGTCCAGTAATGCTCATCATCCAGGCCTTGACCCTACAGGACCTGCAGGAGAGCTTAGGCCCTACTTAAAGACTCCACCATTATTGGGGGAGAGCAGCTCATATCCTGCCTATTGCCAGAGTACTGTACTTAAGATCCGTAAAATGTCTAGTGATTAGACTCACATAGAGCTCCTGTCCAAAGGAGCACGATACCCCTACGTCATAACTCAGAAATTTTGATATGGGTAGGGAGATAAATGACACATAGGAAGTTATAAGGTGCCCATGTCCCGTTCTTCTTGCTCTTCCTACCAGGGATATCTATTTAGTACGTTACCCGTAGAGAGAGATGAAAGCAGGGCATATAGTATTCCCAAAAACACTATCACCGTGGCTCCTTCCCGAGGGTGCCTCAGGGGAGCTTAAAAAAACCCAAAAAGTTAGAGGGGAGGACAGCTCATCCCTAACTTAATTAATGCCTCCATCCAAGGACAGCATGAGAAGTGATAAAGAGGCGGAACGTCCTCCAATCCCAACCTTCTTGTTCCATACCATAGAAACTTAGAGCAGTCTTTAAAAGGAGCCTGCAAAATGCTGTGTTTGAAGACCAGCATTACAGGCTACCATCTTCAAAGTGTCAAATAAAAGCAGAGATCAATTCGCCATTGTCCCATGCTCTCATTACTTAGGTTGAAACCATAGGAAGCTCTAAGCATCAGGTAGGAAATAGAGTTGATGCTTTAATGGTAAAGGAATGTTTCTTCACATTCATAGTAGCATCCTTTTAGCAGGGGAGCATCCTCCTAGAGGCTGCGCTCAACCTCAAACTACTAGCTGTCCCAGAGACTGAGCAGCACAGTCAGCCCAGGCAACAAGGAGATATACTCCATTTATGTCATTCACTGTTCTACCAGACCAAAAAATGAGGCCAATGTCCTCAGACATGCCATTGGATGGCAGGATCGATGCAATAAATGGTTAACTTTCACTGCTCAGTCTCTAGTGTCCACACAGCTGCTGTGTTTAACTGTTGTAGCGTATCCACTTTGTGTGTACAAAATAAATGCTGATACAGTCAAAACATGTCATCTGAGAAGCACTAATTAAATGCCTGTTCCGGTCACTGATTTTGGCCCTCCAGAACCATTTTTCGTTAGGCAAAATTTTGATGCATCCCTACTTGCATATTCTGTTCTGTACTTTTCTTATAGTCAATAATGTAAATGATCATGAATGACAATGATGTTTAACAAGCTCTCTTTGTCTTGGCAGTGAATTTCTGGTATGACATGGAATATGATATCAAGTACAATTACTTCCAGATGGTGGAGTCCCTGACAAATGCTGTGGGATCACTATGAGACTGTTATCACATAATATATCCTGTTCAAAGGTGAAGATTTGGTTAATATATTCGATTATCAACAACTGGTGACTTTACATGTGAAGATTCAGAGACTTCATGAGTATATTTTTAAGTGATACAGAATACATATTGCAATAAACAATGCAGTTTACCATGTAATAAATACAGTTTTATTTGTTTTGACTTCTCTGAGAAAGAGATTTCAGATGATAGATTGTATAAACACTGAGAATAGAAACACTTGACTTCGGTTTGGAGCAAAAGGTAAGACAAAGTCACAAGTTTCCAAAAAGAAAGTCTTAGAAACTACTGGTCCATCTGTAATCCTAAACTATGTCTCGATCAATTGGCCATACGTTACATGAAAGCAGAGCTGGTCACCACAGAGATAGCACTGAAAGCTGAAGGTTTGCATGATAGTTTATGAGGAGCAGGTCAAGCGTACAACCATGCATTCTAGTTCTGGGAGTGAGCCAACACTAATTTGTGCCATTCTTCATGCATATGTAGTGTAATCATGCCGATTCTCACATAGAGCTTTTGTTACTGATGCGGTCCTACTGTACGGTTTTCACTTCTGCTACATTGCTGATGCCCTCTAGCTAGCTAATTCAAGTCTGTTTTGGCTTACGTTATATATCATTTTTATCTCATGCATTTTCAGTCTCTCTTAAAGCCATAGCACTTTTTATGAGATCGCAAATGAGAGCTTTTGTTGCATACCAAATGGGTCTTAATAAATCTATTTTACTACAAGACTGCCAGTGCAATCTGCCATAGGTGAAATAGGAGGGGTGGGGAGGTGGGGCTACAATAAGTAAAAAATTGCATTGTTGTAATTGCACATTTTGCATTTCTCATTGTTAAAAAATTTGTACCAACAATCCTCAAATGAATGTGACAGAGATGGAACTAAGCAACAAGTTGCAGCTGTACTGAACTAGTGTTGACTTAAGCTTGGTGTACACAGTGCAATTTTGTATGTTTTTTTTCTTTTCTTTTTTTCTTCAGTAATGAAATCTGATACAATATGACCCCAGTAAAATCCTGGATAAAAGGCAATGGTGACTGTGACATCACCTGTATCTTATGTCATGCTGTATGATATGCATCTTTGGTCATGACTGATGGCATGGACTGGGTGTTTACATTATCAATCATGTCACATTCTGACATGTTCATGCTAATTGATCAAAGATTCAATTTTGCTCTTTTAAGATCCTAAAATCGTACAGTGTGCACCTAGCTTTTGTGCGATTTTTATCAGTAGAAGAGCTGGACACAATAAAATATGTGCAGGTCCATCTATAGAAGTTACAGTACACTTAACATTACAATGCCTTCATTTGAATTAGGCTTAATAACAAAACAAAAAAAAAGGTGCCTAATGTACATTATCAATATTATTATGGAAAAGAATAACTGTTTCTACCAGAGGTCAGAGAGGCAACACCTCAATCTAGTTAGCAAGGGTTAGTGATTTGTTTAGCTCTTGGTGAAATGAGAGTACATCACATGACAATAAAAAATACCTTTAAGAAGTCATCACCGGAAAGCAATATGTAAAAATGCATTTCATTTCAGGACAAGGATATTTTTAAAACTAAACTTCTGGAAAATCTGTAAACCTTTCTCATAATTTGTGCACAAAATTTCAAGAAACGTTTTCTATCGACTTGGCTATTGCATCTACATCAGTGTTACCAGAATGGTCAATTCAGTTTAGTGCTTTTATGGCAGTTTTGTTTCTGTTATCATTTGCAACCTGGAATTACTCAATTAGAGGTGGACAACATCCAAATACCACTGATCATTTTGATATATAACCTGCTTGTGTTACAAATGCTGGATTTATTCCTTAAAACAAATTGCTGGTCAAGATTAAGGCACCCGTATCCATGAGAAAGTTACCATTCAAGTACAAAAAAAGTCCTGCAAATAATATAAAATCTTCCTTCAAATTTCTCCTCTGGCATCCAACTGACCCTGGGTATCAGGACATTGACACTGTACAGGAAACACACGTTGAAGAGCCTCTGTGTGACTCATTGACCTATCACATGAGAATAAATACGCACCCCAATGACCCAAGTATCAGCACAAACACAAAATACAGTATAAAAATCATTCCATAATAAAAGGTAAAAGTGACAAATCTGCATTGCTAAGACTTCCAGGGATACCGGTCCCTTTGAAATAGAGCATTGAGAATTTTTTTTTTTTTTAAATATCAAACACAATGTTCAAATACATAATGCTTGCCGGAGATTCCTCTCAACAACAACAGTTCATTTTCACTATAACTATAATATGACAGAATATTGTATCCATATAAAACTGCTTATGTCTTTAAGATGGTGACCAAATTGCTGTACCATGCAGTCAACAAACCATGTTTTCAATTACTCTCCTTGACGTGTAGGTCTTTTAAAATTTACCATGGCGAAAACATCCGGGTACGGATTTAGTAGCTAAACAGGGAGGTAGGATAGTGGCATTTCTTCTCAATCTCTTTATTAAAAGCTTGTCACTATCTAAAACAGTCTGCTGTGCAGTCTCATGGCTTGGTATCCTGTTGCAGCCACAGAGTAGTCAGATTTTGTTGTCCATCCTCTTCTCTACTGCACTGAGCAGCAATTTGGAGTACTGCTCTAGAAGGGCTAGTGTCCTGTCGTCTCCCAATGTTGCATTACTGTTAGCCAACATGGGCACTGTGCAAGTGCTAGGCGGTCTCGAAGGAGTGCATGGCGGCAGGCAATTCAGCTCATCTCTCATTGCCTGAAATGCTTCGGCCAGCACACGTGTCATTTCCTGCTGCTCCTCACTGGAGTTGGTGGAGTTGCTTAGCTACAGGAGTGCACATACACAAAGTTAGAGTCATGTCAGGCACACAAAACAGTTTAGGCAGACGTGTGGGCTGAAGTGCAGCCTACTCTACAATTACATGTGAATGTGGCCTAATGATAACCTACCATTTTGTACAGGAAGGAGGCTCTTTTAAAACTGCTCTGCAATTCATTGGCAACCAGCCTACAAGAATCCACACTGAGAGATGTGTCTGCAGTGGAGAAACCGAACATGTTAGATTGATACTTAAAATGAGTCTTTGCAATAAAAATATTCAATTTTGACTGAGCATACAAAAAATTGAAACTGAGAAGTATAAAGCATTGATAATGATTCAGAGAAGTGTTACTCAGCACAAAGTGATGACCTGGATTAACATCATTTGATTTTCCCAGAACAACATTCAGATTAACCAACAACAGCCCTAACCCTACCATTAAAACTGGAGGGAAACGATTGATCTTAAGAAAACTGTTGTAGGACCTTATCCTAAAGATCAGAGGTTAATGGTTGGTTGGAATAGGTAGGAATGTTGTTCCAAGTCCAATCTTTCTCTAGGAGGTCAAAGTTTAACTCCAACTCCAACCTTAATTCTAAAATCCTTGATTAACAGGTTCTGGAGTGTTTAACTAGGGTTGTAGCTAAACACTAAAGGAAGAAAGACCTCCAAGAGTAGAATTCCCTTGACCTAACTCAGGGATATCCAATCCTTCTCCTGGAGGGTCACTTTCTAGCAGAGTTCCAGGCAGGTTTAATTGAAAAATGGCCTTTTAGGAGACTGGACAAACCCTTGCCCTAATTCTACCTTAAAATCAGAGGGCAAAAATTGGTTGTAAGGAATGTTGTTACAACAAATGATGTTGGTCCAGGAAGGTTCTACTTGTGTAAATTATGTTATGTGTGGTATCATCCAAGTCTTTGGTTTAATAAAGAATGTTTTATCAAGTAAAATAAATGTCAACTCTAAACCATAAACTGGTTGAGTACCACTGGTTTAGAGGGCAGATGTTACAGCATGTGTTAGTAAGGGCATGCCTCACCCTGCAGGTGGTGATTAATGGATGGAGAGGGTGAAGAGGAGATGAAAGAAGTGATGGAGGAGGTGGCAGATGAGAGAGGCCAGAGCCCTTTGGTAAAGTGTTTAGACAGCCCAAGCCGTAGCAGAATGGAAGATGGAACAAGGGAAGACTGATGTCCTAGCAAACCTGAGTCTTGAGCTCCTGAGGAAGACTGAAGAAGACTTGGGCGGCACTGGCTCATGGGGGAGCACTCAGCTTCAGGGGTATCCTCTTCCTTTGGCTCTGTTTCAGAGTGAAGTTCAGCTTCCGTTAAGTTCTTGGTCTGGCTGGGAATAAGTACCATATTGAGCTCTATCTGGTCTGGGGTTTCAGATGGGCTCAAACAAACAGCTGTGACCGGCTGTATGATGCTGTTGGGCAGGTGCACTGCTCGAGGAAGTGAAGAGGGAGTTGTTGGGGTTCTACTCAAAGACTCCTTTTCCTTTTGTACAAGCTTGGGGCTTTTGCTGCTTGGTGAAAGGGAAGATAAGGAGGGTTTATCTGGAAGAGGATTGGGAATGTCTATATGGAGCAGGGGTCGAGCACTGCCGGTCAGTTTGACCTGGAGACCTTTAGAGGAAGAGATTCCAGGTGAGCCTGTGCTCAGTGTGGGTATGACTACTGCATGGGGCATGCATGGGCCTGGAAAAGAGGAAGCCAAAGTATTAAAGGAAGACACATGGGTAACAGGAGTGGTGGGCTTGCTCTGGGAGGAGCTCCGAGGGTTGGAACAGTCAGAACTTGAGCTCCTGCGATGGTCTGAAGATTCTGTGTCTTCTCCTAGTTCCACCACATTCAAGTTATCACCCATGGAAACAGAGCGGGAAATCTTGGCCATGGAGCTAGTCGTAGGACTCATATAGGAACGGGATTTGGACTTAGTAGGTGTAGTGATGTCCCTGGGTAGGGTAGTGGTGGGGCTGGTGAGTGGGACGGTGGGAAGTGAACGCCGTGGTCTTTCAGAGGTCTGGGGCTGTGGGTGGACTTCTTTAGAAGGACGACTGGATGTCTGGACAATGTCAGCTGATCAGAAGAGGGAGGGAACAGGCGATTAATGTGAGAAAAGAAGAATCTCCAAGTTAGTCTTCATTTAGCAGATACTTCTGCTGAAAAATGATAGCAGATCATTTTTTACTACAAAGACAATGCCCCTGGAGCAACTTGAGGCTGGAAAACACTACACAACTTACAGTAACAGACTTTTTGGTAACACTTTAGAATAATGGTCATTAGTTAATGTAACATGACATGAACTAACCATGAGCAGTTCATTTGTTACTGTATTTGTTCATCTTTGTTACCGTTAGTTAATATAAATACAGCTGTTCATGGTTTGTTCATGTTAGTTCACAGTGCATTAACTAATGTTAACAAGATTTTAATAATGTATTAGTAAATGTTGAAATTAACATTAACAATGATAAATAAATGCTTTATAAGTGCAGTTCATTATTAGTTCATGTTAACTAATGACCATTATTCTAAAGTGTTACCGACTTGGTAAATAGTAAAAAAAGCATCATACACTAAACCACTAAGGATTATACACTACCGGGTTCCGGCGTGATTACGCAATCTGTGGCGGGCCACAGAGCAGCGTAAAATGAGCAATTTAGGTTAAAAACGTATATACATTTTTATATATTTTATATATTTTAAACTACATTGATTTGGACCTTTAACATTTTGGTTGCCATAGAAGTCTATAATGTGGAGAAAAATCCTGTTTTCCTTAAAAAAATATATATATATTTTCGACTGAAGAAAGACAGACATGAACATCTTGGATGAGATCGGGCTGAGTAAATTATCAGTAAATTTTCATTTTGAAGTGAACTAATCCTTTAACCACTAAACAACATTTTTAAGCATTATACAAAGCAACTTTCAGTACACTTATATAGGGACAGGGAACTAATACAAAACAATATCCTATATTCTGTAGCTCAAGTTAATGGAAGCTTTACCCTCTGAGGAGATGTTGTGGATAGATTGAGCTTTCCTCATGCCCGCAGAACTGTTGTGACTTGCGGCAGCTTTTGCGACGGGGCTGATCAGTCTGCGGGAGTCCATGACAGGTGTGCGTTTCTTTTGGATTAAACGCTGACCTGTTGTCCTCTCAGAGCCCTGGGATTCCTGCTGTTTGCCTGGACTCTTATTCTCCATGAGGGGCCGTACCTCTGAGATAAGGGGCCGCACCACTCCACTGGTGGTTTTACTGTCACTGCTTGAGGGGAATGAGAATGCAGGTCTAGTAAAAAAAATAAAGATGGAAGAGCAAGGTCATGTTTTTCCTCTCAGAAGTAAAAATGTCATTGGGAATAGAAGTCACGGTTGGAAGGGTCTTACCTGCTGGTGGAGTTCTGAGAAAGGAACTTAGATGACATGCTGTCAGAGATATTTGGAGTTACTCTGGTTGGACTTGCTGCAAAAAAAAAAGTATGAGAACTCATACTTACAATAAAGAAAAGTGAGTTGACAAACATGAACGTGACAAAGACACTACCAGGGTTGTTGAGGTCCGACAGGTTTGCAAAATGCCTCTTGAGAAAGGCCTCCTGGTCTGGGGTCTGAGGTACAGAAGTCTGAACCTCATTCTTCCTCAAGCTGTCCTCCTCTTCCTCATCAAGATCTTCCATATCCAGTTCTGATGAGTTTCCATCTACACTCAATGGCTCAGTGGGCTCAGAGTCTACAGTGAACACATAAAAAAACGCTCCTTTATCTCATCAAGGGCCCATTGCATCTACTGCATTTACAGAATGACTGTGCAAGTCTTCTAGTTAAGTTTTTTTCTACCTTCTCCAGCGTGCTCGGGGCTAGAGAGACGACTGCTGGAATAATCCATAGAGCAGGCACTGTCTGGACTCTGCTTCTCAGGACAAGAGTTTACTTTAGCACATCTCACTCCATGGGGCAACTTTTTCACCTGATACTCACTACATACAAACAAAGAGAAGGGAGCAGACAGACATTTGAGGATCATCTCAGCAGGGTGTTTTAGATCACCGCATGCATTTGAACTGCACAATTAAAGGAATACTCCACCCAAACATGGAAATTCTGCCATCAGTTATTCAACCTCGTGTTGTTTGAAAAATGTATGACTTTCTTTGTGTGGTACATAAAAGTAGATTATTTGAGAAATGTCTCCAATGGGCTCCAATGTTTTTGTTCCAAGCAAAATATCTTCTTTTGTGCTCCGCAGGAGAAACATAATGGCAAGTAATTCATGACAGAATTAAAATTTTTGTGTGGATTACAGACTGTTACTCTATATGTTGGTGAGAAGTGTTTTTTTTTTTTTTTTTTACTGACCTGCCTGCAAGACTGATTTGATCTTCACGTCCTTCAGGATACAACACCTCAGTGTCTGGAGTTTGAGGAGACAGCTGAATGTAATGAGGACGTGTTTGTCCTCCTGCTCCATTCTCTTCAGGTACCTACAGAGAATACACACAAGTCAAAAAGATACAGAACAGACAAACAGGTCTGCATTGATAAGCCCACAAATCAAAAGTTTATGGCATTGATTTCAGAGCTATTTTGAAGCTCATTTGACTCATTTCTCCTGTGTTGTCTCTACAACCTGTCACAGAGACTATGGCATTATTCTAATAAGATTATACTTTGGTGCATGCCAGCTTATTATTTTTGCATCATACTTTTCCGATTTACCCTAAATTTCATGCAAAAGTATGCCCAAGTCTGGCTCTGTGAGACTATATTGGATATTATATCACATTATATACAAAGATACAAGTGTATACATATGTTTTGTTTATTTTCATATAAAGATATAGCTATTCTCTAAAGAATTCTGTATCTCACCCATGCAGCTATGGTCTGAAGACTGATGGTGCTGCCCAGTTCCAGGTTCCTAGATGGTGGAGGATCTTTGTGAACATCATGGGTTTTGCTGGGGAAGAGGGGCATTGCAAAAGACTCCAGCTGCCTCAGGTCCAGCATGGACTTCACCTTCAGATCCAAACTGCCCATTCGCCTGGACCAGCGCCGCCTTGGCCGTGGACCAGAAGCCTCATGTTCACAACTGTTGGATTGCTGAGAAGAGAGAAAATGTGTGTTAAAGAGCAGCATGGAGAAGAATTAAACCAAGTAAGAGAATCAAAGTTAAAACGATGTGAACTTGTCATAAGCCCTATTCAGACGGTAATTGTTTCTTATGGGGACGCAAGGTATTTTCAACATTTACAGAGGCTAGTTGGTGATTTTATTGCCATCTGAATCCAGAATGTCAGTGTTTTTCTCCCACCAAACACTGCCGAATTTTTACCTACTGTTTTTCTGACAAACACCAAGGTCGTGTGGTAATTTAATAGCTGTCAGAAGTTTACAAGAGGAGATCAATTCAAAATTCACTGTTTAAATCCTTTTTGACCACTGCGGAGCATCGTACAATAACTTTTGAGCTTCACTGTAATTTGCATGCATTTTAAAGTTGTACACTTTTATGCTAAAAAGTATTTACAAGAACAATATTTCATCACCGCTCTACCTCAGCAAGTGGGAGCTGTTAAGAACAAAAAGGAGAAAGAGAAAAAAGGCACGTAAATATTTAAAATGGCCGTTATTGTGGCAGCAATATATGCAATGCAATTAAAAAATATCTATTATATACAATTATATACATAAACAATAT